>JADBJO010007057.1:60000-112500 GCA_016801955.1 Conus betulinus
GGAGAGCAATATGGATATTTGGAAGAGAAGGCCAGTTTGGCTGTTGGCATGGATGACACGTCACACATAGCATGCACCCTGCATGAGAAATGGAAAGAATGAAGGAAGTAAGAAACTGAGTGAACGATATTGACTGTATGACACAGGACACGACTGAATGAAGCACCAGCTGGCAGCTTTTCAGTTGGCACTACCCAGGTAGGCAGCCTGTTGTGTGAACGAGTGTGGATTGTAAAGCGCTTAGAGCTTGGTCTCTAGAGCCAAGGATAGGCGCTACATAAGTATTCATAATAATACTAATAATACTGATGTGGAAAGTGTGGTGTTTTGTGTGAGCCAGGATTCCCAGAAAGAGGTGCCGGAGAGAGTGACGCTGGATGTGTGTTTGATGAACGGCCACAAGATCCCCGTGACCATCACATCCACCGACCAGACTGAAGACGTCTTGGAGGTATGATCTGCTGCCCCTCTCCTCTGCTCTGACCTGACGTGGGATCCAGGAGAGGCAGGGTGTATAGATGTGTACATGCGTGTGTGTGTGTGAATGTGAACGTGTGTGCATGTCCATACATAGGCAGTATATCTGTACACTCATTCATGTCAGCATTCATTCTTAAAAGAATGTCTCGGTGTACAAAAGTGTGTGTTGTTTGTGTGTGTGTGCGTGTGTGTGTGTGTGTGTGTGTGTGTGTGTTTTTGTGTGTGTGTGTGTGTGTGCATTCACACGATTTGGGCATGATTTGGACGGCATTCTGTTGAACCCCACACAATGTGCGCTCCTTTGTGTCTGTGCTGTTTTCATGGTTGGCCAGGCAGCTAATTCACAGCATGCACTCCTGTGTGTCTGTGCTGTGTTCATGGCCAGGCAGCTAATTCACAGCATGCACTCCTTTGTGTCTGTGCTGTTTTCATGGTTGGCCAGGCAGCTAATTCACAGCATGCACTCCTGTGTGTCTGTGCTGTGTTCATGGCCAGGCAGCTAATTCACAGCATGCACTCCTGTGTGTCTGTGCTGTGTTCATGGTTGGCCAGGCAGCTAATTCACAACATGCACTCCTGTGTGTCTGTGCTGTTTTCATGGTTGGCCCAGGCAGCTAATTCACAACATGCACTCCTGTGTGTCTGTGCTGTTTTCATGGTTGGCCAGGCAGCTAATTCACAACATGCACTCCTTTGTGTCTGTGCTGTGTTCGTGGCCAGGCAGCTAATTCACAGCATGCACTCCTTTGTGTCTGTGCTGTTTTCGTGGTTTTGCCAGGCAGCTAATTCACAGCTTAAGGGGCACTGGGAGGGCACAGACCAGGGTCAAAGTGCAGCTGTATTTGACTGGCTGCATGTGGCTTGTGACCGGATTGACACAGATCTTTCAAGGGTGCGGCAGATATCAGTTTTTATCTAACAAGCCATTTCTTTGTTTTTTTTTTGTTTGTTTGTTGTTTTTTTTTTTTATATTCATTGAGATCTGTGCATTATTTTCTTAGATGTTTACAAAAATGTGGAAAAATATGTATGACTTTTCTTTTTTTTTTTTTTTTTTACTTTAAGAGTTATATAATAAGATAATCATACATATTTTATGCAAGTCTTGCCTCACTGTCCCCCCATCTCCTCCCCCCTCCCCCCCCCCCCCCCCCTCCCCCCCCCCCCCCCTCCCCCCAACCTCACTGCCCAAAATGAGAAAAAAAAAATTGCTCAACCATTTGATGTTCGCTTATTCAGAGCAACTCCTGACGCTGTAAAGAACTGGCTTCAAAAGATTCTCTCTGTACTTATCATTCATGCATGGAATAAGGCTTAGATGTACTAGATTTGAACGGGCTGATGCCTGACCTCTGGGTCAGGGTCAGATGTTGATAAGCATTTGTGTGTGGTTGAGTTCTAGGTGGAAGTGGTTAATACTTTTTTCAGGCGAGCGCGGCAGAACAACGCCGCTTCCCTGCATGCGTGTGCACCACACGTGCTTACAACCATTGCAGACGTGTGATTTTCGCACTTTTAAAATTTTATTTTACGTGTCCTAGTATAAACCTAACAAGCAATTGTTATATATCAACGGAAAGGGTAAAGTGCGAACTTTGTAATGAGCATAGAATTAAAATACATTTTTGGTAAAATAGCAATGCTTTTGTTACGGAAACAACATAAGTAAAATGTAGGAGAACACAATCTAGTTTACGTTTGTTTGGTTAGTATGACAACAGCAAATGAGGAAGAAAAGGGGCATAAAACTTCGCTCTTTACTTTGAACAGATGCAGAGAAAGCCTGAGGTATTCAATATATGTGTAATCCAAGTGAATTTTTTTTTTTTAAGGCATTTAAATCATTGCACACAGTACACACTTTTCACTGTTTTGTGTTTCAGATGATATGACTTATAAAACTATTAAATACACAGAGCAAATAAAAATGAAGCTCAAATTCTTTTCGAAAAAAACGTGTACACCTTTATCCCTCCATTTTCTGAGCTACTTTACTGAACCAGTTCTAAAACCACATGTCATTCTCCTTCTGCCCGATATGTTGTGAGGCAGGAAATTCCACAGGTGCCTTACAGTGCCAGACGGGTCTGTTTGTTTGGACTGCTCTAAGGTCACAAAGGTCATCGCTAGTGCTTGTAAACTTACCCTCCCAGTGGCTAGAACCCTGTTCTAAATATATTTATGGCAGCTGCATCCCCTAGACGGTAGACGAGAGAGCATGGGAATTTTTTTATAGTTGTGCCGTCACGGAGGCACGGCACGTCCGGACAGTACAGCAGTGCTGCCGTCACCAGTGCACGGCTCGTCGTGAACGGGTTGACAGAGCTGCCGTCACTATCGCACGGCACTTCGCGAAAAGGTTAACACTGAACTGTCCCCAGGGACCAGTATGGGGATGGAAAGGAGACTGACTCTCAACAGCAGGAGGAGTCAGTGAAGGGCAGTGGTAGAGGGATTAGTCCGATGTTATCCAGGCCAGTGCTAGCCAAATGTCAGAACTGAACTGTTATAATAATCCAGTTAGAATCTCACACATTTACTTCTGCGGGAAGGGAAAGTGTTAGCTTGCATTGCCGTCAGCTGTTGATGTACGGAGATGAAAGGAAATGCCCCCCCCCCCCCCCCCCCCTCTCAAAATGTTAACTAGAGTGCATCATGTGACCAAGATTTTCCCGATGGAGATATCTTGTGCTGCAGATGGATTTCTTAGATGAACAGTGCGTTTTGGATATTGATAATACTGTTGGCCATGTCCTTACTTTAATTGCATGGTGGTATTATGCACCTTTGCAGTATGCAGCTTTTGCTTGACACCTGACTACAAACATTCCCAGTATTGCCATGCTGTGAGTTTGTGATAAAAGTGTTCAAAAAAAAAAAAAAAAAAAAAAGAAAAACTACTACTACTGCAGAGTATGTCTCCTACCTTCTGTTCTCAAGGCACTGCAGTTTTCACTTCCTGTAAGGAGTTTAGTGAGGGTCAACATTTTTTCAAGCTGTTTGACACCCGTGGTTTGTCATAGTAACATTCTGATGGCATCAGCCGTAGCAATATGGACTTTGGTAACTGGTGTATTGGGTTTCTGTAAAACCCGTTTTAATAATTTTGATGACTTTTGGCTCGAGTTTGAAGTAAACAGGCATTCCTTTGGAGTTATGTTTTCTTGTGGGAGCAAGAGTTACCCTACTTGTTTGTTGTTTTGAGTTTGAAGATCAAACCCTGACAGAGTGTGCTGGTTGCTGTCCGAACTGCCTGTACCCACAGGTCTGTTTCTTTCTCCAGTGAGACTCTTGCTGCTGCTCCTTTTGTTTTTCATTATCTTCCTGGTCTCTCCTGTGACTGTCTCCTGCGTGGAGTCAGTAGTGGTGAAGGGTGATGCCCTGGGGTTGGTCGCCTGGCTTAAAACTTGGTGACAGGAGCGGCTCACTGTGCAGTGGGAGGTGGCACGTTGACGCCAGCGCTCATGAGAAGCATTGCTGAGGAAGGCAGCACAGGCACATGATGATGTGCAAAACAGCAGTAAACTAAATGCTCTTCGCAGTTCGTTTTTATGTGACGAGACCTTGACGGAATACACAGTTTTCAATCTTTCATGCCTCTCACTACTGAAGGCCTATATGATGACCTCCTAGAGAACTAGGATGTGGACTGGACACAATGCATTTCGACCTGTTGGGTCTTCTTCAGGAAAAACAAATAACATTCAGGACAGCGACAAGAAAACATGGAACCACTTAGCTGCACTTCTCCTGTTTGTCTCCAAACTAAAAAAGAGGTTGAAATGCATAGTCCTGTACTCTGTGTTCTTGGCGGGCGGTAACAAACCCCCTCTCTTTCCAACTTTTGCTTCATTTTCCACTGTCAGTCATTCTGTTTTGAAATTCTGTATGTGCCTTGCCCTAACTTGTACGTGATTTGTGACACAGACTTCCTGATTTGGTTTTTGTGTTTGTGTTTGAGCTTATAACAAAGGTGTGAGGCTCAAAGACAGCTTTCAGTGTGGTCCAAAGGCAATGAAGTCTTTGTCTGTTTCAGGCTGTGGCCTCGCAGATTGAACTGCCCAATGACCTGGTCTACTACTTCGGCCTCTTCCTGGTCAAGAAGGAAGCAGATGACTCCATGTCCCAGTAAACTACCGTTTTCGTTTTTTCTTGTTTATTTTGTGATGTTCTGATTTGTGTGTGTGTGTGTGTGTGTGTGTGTGTGTGTGTGTGTCTGAGAGAGAGAGAGAGAGAGAGAGAGAGAGAGAGAGAGAGAGAGCATGTGATTTTGCTTGAATAAAATATCATCACTGGAAAAGAGCTTGAAATTAATGATCTGTGTAGATTACAAAAACATGACTGACGTGGACAGTCCTTTTCTGGATCAGCCGGAGCCCTTGAACAGAGTGCATCTCTTGTGCCAAGAGGAAGAGACCAGAGCAGTGTAGAGTCTGTCTCTTTCTTTATCACTCATTGAAGAGAGTTCAGCTCTATTGTCAAGAGGAACAGGCCAGAGCAGTGTAGGGTCTGTCTCTTTCTTTATCACTCATTGAAGAGTGTTCAGCTCTGTTGCCAAGAGGAAGAGACCAGAGCAGTGTAGGGTCTGTCTCTTTCTTTATCACTCATTGAAGAGAGTCCAGCTCTATTGTCAAGAGGAACAGGCCAGAGCAGTGTAGGGTCTGTCTCTTTATCACTCATTAAGAGAGTTAATCCTTGGTGCAAAGAGTTGCTGGACCGAGCAGTATAGAATGTACCAGCAAAAAAATAGAATTGCTGGGTTGCCAGACAACTTGGCAAACAGATCAAATGGCAAAACAAACACAACACATTTTGACCTGTTGGTCTTCTTCAGGCGAGACAAGCAACCTTTGAAACAATGAAAACAAAGGATGAACAACACTCGTCTCTTTGTTTTGAGTGCCAAGATGGTTATGTGTGAAAAACTTAAATTACAGAATTGAACTGAAAAGTAGAAGATATTTCTTAATGTTCAAAGAAGAAATTGTATTTCTTAGATGTATGTACTTGTTGAAAAAGAGAATATACAGATTGGAATAATGATGATAATAACGATGACAGTTAGGTGACAATAATTATAATGATGATAATGATAATTGTATTATTACCATATAACGTTCATAACAATACTGCTATAATGATGATGATAATTGAGAAATACTACTAATGATAATAGACGAGGAAGAAGGAGAAGAGTTACAACAATAGTTATGAAAGTACTAATAATAATGACGATGATGGTGATAATGATAGAAGAGAAGAGAAAGAAAAAAAGAAAGAGTAGTAATGATAATAGTTATAACAAGAATGATAACAGTATTAACAATAATAATAGTATAGAAAATGTACAAGATAGTTAGATAAAATCTTAAAAAATATATTATTAGTTATAATAGTAATGCTACTATTTATAAAAACACCAATACTACCAAAACTATTGTTACCACTACTTCTACTATTACCACCACCACCCCCACCCCCACCACTACTACCACTGCTGTTACTATTGCTCAAACTGCAATAGAAATTATAGTTACAGTAGTGAAATAGAAATTGGAAAGATAAGAACTGCAGTAGGAGTTGTGATAGTTACAGTAGTGAAATAGAAAATTGGAAAGATAAGAACTGCAGTAGGGATTATGATAGTTACAGTAGTGAAATAGAAAATTGGAAAGATAAGAACTGCAGTAGGGATTATGATAGTTACAGTAGTGAAATAGAAAATTGGAAAGATAAGAACTGCAGTAGGAATTATGATAGTTACAGTAGTGAAATAGAAAATTGGAAAGATAAGAACTGCAGTAGGAATTATGGTAGTTACAGTAGTGAAATAGAAAATTGGAAAGATAAGAACTGCAGTAGGAATTATGGTAGTTACAGTAGTGAAAGAGAAAATTGGAAAGATAAGAACTGCAATTGGAATTATGATAGTTACAGTAGTGAAAGAGAAAATTGGAGAGATAAGAACTGCAGTAGGAATTATGAGTTACAGTAGCTAAAGAGAAAAGTGAAGAGATAAGAGGATGAAATCTAAGAAATGTACAAATGCACAGAAATTTAGAAAATACAAAAGAAATAAAGTTCATAAAAATTATCAAGATAACTGATGGAGGGAGGGAAGAAAGAATCCCGCTGATCCCTTTTTTTTTCTATTTTTTTTAACGGTTATCTTTCTCTCCAACAGCCTTCCTCAGAAGTTTTGAAGTCTTTGTGTCGTACATCTTCATGATGTTGTTTACGATGTGTTTGTCAGTACAACCTTGAGTTAATCTGACTATAAATTGGTTTCAGTCAGTTTACGATGTGATGAGTAGATCATTTGCTAGGTTAGAGGCTGTCCTTCGCAACGTGTTGCCATGTAACCTCTGACTAACTGCTACATGTTGCCATGTAACCTCTGACTAACTGCTACATGTTGCCATGTAACCTGTGACTAACTGCTACATGTTGCAATGTAACCTGTGACTAACTGCTACATGTTGCCATGTAACCTGTGACTAACTGCTACATGTTGCCATGTAACCTGTGACTAACTGCTACATGTTGCCATGTAACCTGTGACTAACTGCTACATGTTGCCATGTAACCTGTGACTAACTGCTATATGTTGCCATGTAACCTGTGACTAACTGCTACATGTTGCCATGTAACCCCTGACTAGCTGCTACATGTTGCCATGTAACCCGTGACTAGCTGCTACATGTCGCCATGTAACCTGTGACTAACTGCTACATGTTGCCATGTAACCTGTGACTAGCTGTTACATGTTGCCATGTAACCTGTGACTAGCTGTTACATGTGGACAGTAACAAAGTACAGTGGGGCTTGGAGATGGATGGGCTGAGGTGAGTTACACCTGCCCAAGACTCTGCATGGAAGAAGGAAATACAGAGATCATATTGGAATGGTCGCAGACCGGGATGACAATGACCACACCATCTGTCGGGGGTGCATTCCATGTCATGTGCCACTCACGATGAAACATGTTCTGTTAGAGTGTTGGGACTTGCATGATGCGAGACACACAAAACGTATTACAGCAGATTCATGAAAATCTTGTTCAGAGATGTTCCGCCTGATGCGATCTTTGAATTCTTGAAAGAGATGAACATTTTTCATCGGATCTGAGATTTTACAGTGGAAAGTTTTTTCAAACAAAATTTCGGGTAGGTTTTTAGAAGACATGTTTTAAACAGTTGTGTGAAGGAATGACTTGTGATTTGATTTTAACGTGGTGACAGTCCTGATATGTCCCTTTGTGGTCGGCTGGGCTACAAGCAACATTACCTTACCTTTGTCTTCACCAGGGCAGGGCAGACACACAAAGTGTGCTACCAGAGGAAAACTACAGAGTATCCATGAAAGGAACATCGTCTAATTCACCACTGGCTAGAATCTGCCAGCAGTAAAGATGTAGTTCTTGCCAACGTTGTTAGTGAACATCAAGTGTTCTGACAATGGATATGACGCTTCCCAAATGGTCTGCATCACAGCCAGCAAGACTGTTCTTGTGAAGAATCGGGGAATAGGTCTGGTGTCAGCAGGATGGAGACAAGAACCTTGCCAGGAACTGATGTTGGCATGATCAGGATGTTGTCGTTGAAGAATTTTTGAGTATGTTTGAAGAGCAAGAGAATGGAACAAAAGCCATTTGAAGTTCAGTCAAGATAAACTGAAAGACTGGGAGATCACTGAACAGTCCATGTGACCATAGGAGGGAAATTTTCCCCACAATTACTGCTGGAAGAAGACCTCGAAGACTTTAGAAACAATTTTAGCCCAGTGAGGACTGAAACAGCTGCAGAGTCTGAGGAATAAGCTGATGGAAATCAAAGCCTTGGGTCACACACGCACACACACACACACACACACACACACACACACACACACACACACCAAACACACACATACACACACATACACGCGCAACCCCCCCCCCCAACACACACACACATACACACACACCCACACACACACACACACACATACACACATGTGCATGGGCACATACACACATCCATACGCTCACATTCACAGACTGCACACACATGAACATACTCACTTCTTCACTCCTTTATTGTTTGTCTCATTAAATTGTATTGTTTTGAAAGAGAGTTCTTTTTTTGTTAAAAGAAAAAAAGGTTGTTTTTTTTGTCAAAGAAACATGTTTGACCATACTGATGGCTATGGTAAAGAACAATTGTTCAGTAATAAATGGATTGTTTCAGTTGTTCGGAAACTGCAAGATTTTGAATCGCCGTTCATCTCATTGCGTACTGCCAACAGCGGAGGAAGCACCAACAGAATAGTGCTTCGAAAGAGGTATATGTGCTAACAGTGGATTTTCAGTGGAGTCTGGGAATAGTGAACATTTTGCATCATTCTATGCAGGATCAGTACTCTGTGAGAAGGGATCCGTGGTATCAGTGCAAAATGTGAGTTTTAACAGTAATTGAAAAGGTCGAGTGTTTTGTAGGGTTTGCGCATAGTGAGCATTTAGTACGTGTGTGTACAGATTTAGGTTTGATAGTGTGTGTACAGATTGTGGTTTAAGAGAATGTACAGAGCGAGGGTTTATTAGTGTGTGTACAGATTGGGGTTTGGTAATGTGTGTACAGAGCTAGTTTTAGTGGTGTGTACAGAGTGAAGGGTTTGTTAGTGTGCGTACAGATTGTGAAATTGGCTTGCGTCGTCACAGTCTGGCTGTGTTGGAAAATAAGAGATGTAAACTTGAATGAATATATAAGCATGAATTGTTTGGCTTACTTACACCATCAATCATGCCAGTTCACTTTCATTCTTGTGCTTACCTTTCATGTGTTGGTGTCATGGTAAGGAAGAGATTTGATTAACAAAATCTCAGTGTGTTCATAGAGGGTGTATTTTAAAGGGGTGTGAATTGGGGTTTGTGTTGTTACCTTTCTGTGTTGGTGTGGGGGTTGTTGTTGTGGTTAACAAAATCTTCGGTGACTTGTGAGTTGACTTCAAAGTGCAGTGACAGCCTTGTTTGTATGGCCCTCTGCCATCGCCTTGGCTGTAACTCTGCCACAACATTACTGTACCTTACGTGTTGGTGTTACTTTACCTTACCTGTTGGTGCCGTACATAAGGAATAAAAAGCAGTTGTACTTTGTGGTTTCTTAATGCATACCGTGTGTGCATGCCGGACCACAGACGGGCTAGTTTAAGGGATGCACCAGAGCTGATTTCTGTAGGTGGTATGCAAGTTTTATAGTCTGTGCTAGTTAGGGTCAAACATGGCATGGCTCACAACGTAAATCAGTATTGTCATCAGCTCTGCCATGTAAGGTTCTGTGCAGTTTTAAAACAAATAAACTGCCAGTGATCACTCTAACCACAGAAAGGTAAATCTGATTTTTTTTTTTTTTTTTTTAAAGCACGTGGTGAGTTGTGCCCAAGCACAGATATTTAAATTGAATGGCCTGAGATTTGTCCTGTTTGTCACTCCATTCAAATCTGCATTATGCTTAACTCTGAGTAGCTGTTGCAGTGTTGTTGTGAAAAAATCTCATGGCAACATGTGTACTGTGCTGCACTATGACAGCCTTTCAACTGTCAGTCCTTTGTGCGAAGCAAAGTGTCACTGGTATGGTGGACTTCATACGGTGCAGGCCAACAGAATCATCAGTCTTTAATCAGAACATTCAGGATTGATTGATGCTTAATCGATTGGGAAAAAGATGAAGTGGAAAGTGTTGTCCTGTGTGTGTGTCCTGTCCTTAGACCGTTCTTTATCTTGGCTTTGCCACCATTGTTTCAGTTACTGGGATTCTGCTTACGATGATGACCTTTTGGACAACAAGGTCACTCTGAACCTACTCTTTGTACAGGTGGGTGATTTTTGGGACAGTGGGACGTCTGTCTGTCTGTCACAGGCTTCTTTACAAATGTGTATTCGGCACAGTACGGTATGGTATAGTATAGTATGTGTGGTATGGTATAGTATTTTGTTGCTTTACATTGCATTGCATTACGTTGCTTTGATTTGCCATGCATGGCTTGGTTTGGCATGGATAATATGGCATAGTAGGGTAGTGTAGGGCAGGGTAGGGTATGTCATGGTACGGTAGGGTATGTATGGTATGGTATGATAAGGAATTGTAGTGGTATGGGAGATTTCAAAGGGTTAAATTCAAGCAACTATCTTCAGGTAGAACATGTTGCTATTTTTATTACATTTGAGAGTGTTGGAATATTGGCGTCGCCGAGGAGCCACCGCTCTGTATCAGCCGTCGTGGTGGAATCGGGGTTTTAACCACAGAATCTGTGCGAGCAGCGAGCATGCCTGTGAGATCATCCTGTTTGTGTTTGTGAATGTTTTGTAGCCAGCGTGGACAAACCTGGTACAGACACTGAACCATTAGTTTCCCAGGTGTGGAGTCAGCGGACAGTCAGGTGATGGTCTTGAGGGGGCAGCTCCTGTGAACATGGGCTAACTGATTCCAGAATGTTTCCATTGTATTTCTGTCAACCTTTTTGTTAAGTTGGATTGTCAGCATATCGAACAGCAAGATTTATGTAAGGAATTGTGTCATTATGTATTATTGTGCATGGTTCTGTGCAGACTGTCGCTGACATTGAAAGAGGCTGGGTGATTCCAACCCCAGAGCAAGTCAAACACATGAAGAAACTGATTGGGCGGGGCTCTAAGAAAGAGGTATGTATACTTGTGCATACTTAGATGCTGTAATTTCCAGCTGTTGTCATTTTGTTTGTTTGTTTGTTTGTTGTTGTTGTAATTTTTTTCAGCTATATCTTTGTAACATGTTGCGCAAGCAGAAGGGAGGGGGGCCGGAATAGCTCAGTTGGTAGAGCGCCGGACTCGTGATCCTGGGGTTGCGGGTTCAAATTTCGGTACAGGGGGATTTTTCCCTGGAGTTAACATTGGTTCTGACTCCATTCCCCATACAGTCCTTCAAGTGAGACTATAAACCGAGGTTCTGTGTGTGAACGCACGCACAACATCTTGCACACATGTAAAAAAATCCCATCACCAACTTTCGGAAGAGAAGGCCAGTTTGGCCGTTGGTATGGATGACACGTTACACATAGCATGCACCTTCCCTGAAGATAGAGTACGACTGCCTTAATGGTGGGATAGAAAACGGTCATGCACACAAAACTCCACTGCCTGTCTATACAGGCAGTGTCTGCAGGAGTATCAGCTTACGTACGCAGAAAGAAAGAAAAAAAAAAGCATGATGATGGCTCGGTCACCCTCTCCTTGTGCCCTTCTTTTTTAGCCAAGAACCACAGTCCGATCAGTGGCCCTTGATGATTGCTGTGCTTCCACTGGCTCCTTTGCCATCACTCCCCAGGTCATGGCACTCTTGGAGTACCTATGGTTTGTTGTACACAGCTCTGTCAACAGACACAGGCTTGAGTTTGGTTTCTGGGTTTTCATGTATCTCAGAAAAAGATTGACAAGAAAAACAAATGGTGACTCCAAAACAACAAGGGAACGAACTCTTAAACCCTAGACAAGGAAGAGAATTCTGGTTTCAAGGAGCTCGAATGAAGTCAGTTCGGAGAGCTCAGATGAAGTCGCTGCACTCTCAGAGAAATGGGGAGAGGGTGGATAGGATCGGGAGGGGGGTGGGAGGTTCACTGGTTAGGTTGAATATTTACCTGCAGAGAACTGAGTTGGGTTCCAAAGGCTTCCCTGCTGTGGCATGTCTTGAGAAACGCTGACGTCGGTCACGTCGGTCCCCAGGCCGTCAGCTCTTGGATCAGGGGAAGGATCAGACCAGCTGACACCTTTGGCCAGAAGCTGCTTGCCCGCACAGCGAAGACGAGGGCACATGAAACCTGGGCTCCCTCCGTCAGCTCTGGGCTCGCTGCCACCAGTGTGTTTGTGCAGTCCGCTGGGAGCTTCAGACGTCCTGTGGAAGGGTTTCTCTGAGAGAGACTTGGCAGATGAGATGACGGCCTTGGAGTTGCCGTGTAGGGTTGGTCATCACCTAGACCGCAGCACACCCACAGGTTGATTTCTTTTGGTCGTGGTTTTCTTCCTTACCTGATGCTGGTGTGTATGTGTTCAGTGTTGACGGACCGACTGTGTTTTGAGATGGGTTCATTGACCGGAGTGTGCTCTGGTGGTGGTTCATGTTTATCAGTTACCATGTCCATTTCTTTGACTTACCTACGTTTGGTGAGGTGGAGTGGGGACAGAATCCTTTCACCTCATAGATTTGCTTAAGGGCGATAACCCCTTTTATATCAGTGCAAATTATATGGCAAGTGTTTCTGGCTCGCAGGAGCTTTTTGAGTATTGTCATGTGTGTGGTGCTTGGTCTCCCTTGACTGAGGTGAGCATGACCTGCTGCTCACTATCCTTTTTCGTTATTTTGACAGTTGTATAAGTATAAAAAAAAAATGTCATTTTCATGCTAGAAGTAATCTTCAAAAAGACTGACCTGTTGAAACTCAGGGACTTCTTTTCACCTTGCTGCACTGTGGCAGAAAAGGTGTAGATTCTGGGTGAACTGTTCACAAATCCCGAAGTGTCTTGTTTGTCAAAGGAGATCACACACGGGTCTATGTGGAGGTCACAGGAGGTTAGAATTAGCTCTCCTCTCCAAAGTAAAATTTTAGGGGATCCTGGTTGGGTAAGGTAAAGATCGCACCAGACAGGAATATGGCACTTGTTTGTACAGGTAAGTGTACTGAAAAATCACTTTTTGTTGGAAATTCCTATTCGTTTGTAACTTGTCGAGTCGGTGATGTATATCCACGTACAATCCTTTTCCTCTTCAGTTCAGTTATAGATATATGTCCAGATCAGTCCTTTTCAAACAAAATTTGTTTAGACATTAGTGTATGTCTACTATATAACCCTTTCTCTTTTAAACTTATTTACAAATATAGCTCAGAACAGTCCTTTTCAATTGGACTCATTCTGACATTAACATAATATTCAGAACAGTCTTTGTCAGATTAAACTTTTTCCTTCATGGGTTCAGTACAATTGTTGTCAAGTTTAAATGTATTCAGTCATTTTGAAGATACACAGAATGGTTCTTTTGAAATTAAACATCATCAGACATTAACTGTACGTTGAGGACGTCCCATTTCAAATTCAACTTGATAGTCAACTGTTTGTGTTAAGAGTGGTCTTTTTCCCATGAAACTGGTTTTCAGCCATCCACCCATGATCAGATCAGTTCTTTTCCAACCACCCTTTACATTCAGAACAGTCTGTTCAGTAACCAAGTAGAAGCAGACTAGACTGCTTGTGATGCACATGGGAGTGTGCTTTTGTTTCAGACAAAAACATAAAGGTGGGACAGGTGGGGCGGGAACAGCTCAGTGGTAGAGCACCGGACTCGTAATCTTGGTGGTCCTGGGGTTGTGGGGTCGAATATCTGCCAGGCCCTTTCGGTACAGGGGGATTTTTCCCACGGAGTTAACATTGGTTCTGGCTCCATTTCCCATACAGTCCTTCGAATGAGACTATAAACCAAGGTTCTGTGTGTGAACGCATGCGTAACATCTTCAGGTTACCCCCGGTCCCTGGCGAGTCCCTGCACAGTACTCTGGGCCGCCACAGCCCGCTTATCTCCCCGGGGACCAGTGGCTCTATGCCCCCGAGAGGACCAGTGGCTTAATACCCACACACAACCTGAACAACTATTTGGTCGATTGTGGCACCCAACCTCACAGACTTGGGTCGACCTGGGTCTCCCCACCTCGGGCGCTGTCCGATCGGCAGTCCGGGCTCTCCCACCCTAGCCCGTCTGCCGAGTATAGAGCCACGAGGGTCCCCCCCCCCCCCCCCCCCCCCCCACCACCCTACCAGGGCGGGACCCTCGCGCACCCGCGCACTTGCCTCCTGAGGAAGACCTCCCCTTCCAGGAATTAGACTCCCCACAGCCTGAGGAGGACTACGATGAGGACCTCTTCTCATCACTTTATGACATCAACACCATTGAACGGTTTCGACCGGACTTGGTGTCGAGGGACGCCCCTCCCTCTGCCGATATCTTGGCCTTTCCTGAGATCGTTGGGCCGCCCCCCCCCCAACACTCAAGACTCAGGATTGTAGCACCTCAGTCCCTCACTTCACTGTGTGGGAGAGTCCGGCGAAACGCGCCAGGGGTGCAGACGCCGTCCCCACGCCGGGTCAAGACCTTCCCCCGGCACCCAATGCGGCCCCTTTCGGCGGCCCTACTTGGACCCGCAGGAAGCACCCTGTTACCTCCCTCTTTGCTGACAATCCGGCCACCAGGGAGTGGGCCATCTCCCAATCGGATTGTCGCCTGATACCCCACCCGGCCCCCCCCTACTTCGGCCACTGTCTCCTTTAAGGCGTTAAAGGACTGGGACCGAGTAGCCCGGATGGGCATCTTACACACCACTGCAGGGCATGCCTACCTTAGCATGCTCTTGCAGAGGGCGGAGGTACTCTGGCCTGGGGATGACGGCGCCGTCCCAGGGCCTTCGGATACAAACTCCGAACCCCACCAGGACGAACTTCGCTTGTTCAGCGATCCCTTCATGCGACACCTAGTCAACAGGATATCGCATCACTTGTCGGCTGCGGCGGACAGCGCAGCAACAAGCCATTTTAATTGTCTGCTTGTGGCTAGAGACGCGGTGCTTGCACGCTCCTCACTCTCCCCGGCACTCAGGGCATCCCTACGATGTGTCCCCGGGCCAGGATCACTCGCTCTTTGGCGAGTACTCCACCTCGGCTATGTCTCTCTCTCTCGAGAGGAACGCAAGCAGGCGGCGTCCTTCGCCCCCCGGCCTCAGCCACGCCCTTCCAGACCCCCCTTTCGGTCTTACCCCAGGGCCAACAGGCCCACTCCGTACCCCCGTCAAGCCCCATCTCACACACCGCCGGGCCGGCCAAGCGCCCACTTAACTCGCAGAGGCCTAAACCGAAACCTCGCCAGAATTTTCGGTTCGGCCAGCAAGCACGGCCCCGCAGGTGACTGGAGGACACTCCCGTAGGGGGCATGGAACTGGCACAACCTGCCCAGCAAGACACCGGCCCCCACTGTACCCCCTTCCCCCCGGGACCATCGGCTCCCCTGGCGGGCAACCTCTCCCGGCATGCCCGCCAGCCAGTGGCGACGTATGGGCCTCAGCCCTGGGTAGTGTCGGTGCTTCAGGATGGGTTTCGCCTACCCTGGGCTCACGGTCGCCCTCCCCTCATGCGTTTTCCTCCTCCGTCCCCCAGCGACCCCCCCACCTGCCCAGGCGGAGGCCCTCCGCCTGGAAGTCCTCGAACTCCTACAGAAGGGGGCCATCGCAGAAGTTTTCCAGCCCAACCCCGGGTTTTTACTCCCACCTGTTCGTGATCCCCAAACCTCGGGGGGATGGAGGCCCATCCTCGACCTTTCTCTCCCCTCAACAAGTTCCTAAGACATACCAAGTTCAAGATGGACACACCCTCCCAGATCAGAGACTCCATTCACCACCTAGATTGGGCGACCTCCATAGATCTGAAAGATGCGTATTTCCAGATCCTTATTCCCCCGGCGCACAGACGTTACCTCCGGTTCGTCTGGCAAGCTCGGGTGTTTCCAGTTCAAAGCTCTCCCCTTTGGCCTCTCCCTGGCACCCTTCCTCTTCACGAAGGTTGTCAAGGAGATGGCCGCCCTGGCCAGGCAGGAGGACATTCGCCTCCTGGTTTACCTCGACGACTGGCTTGTCCTAGCCTCCTCCCAGGCTCAGTGCCAGGCCCACCCACACCACCCGCCTCCTCAGCAGCCTTTGTTCCACCTTGGGGTTTGTAATCAACCCCCTCAAGTGCGAACTTATTTCCCAGTCAGAGGTTCTCTTTCCTGGGCATGAGTTTCGACACGATTACCATGAAGGTCGCCCCGACCCCGGAGAGGTCCGCCCGGATTGTGGACCTCATCGCGCGCCTCCGAGAAGCCTCGCACACCTCGGCCAGAAACTCTGTCCTCCCTCTTAGGATGATGGAGTCCCCTTTCTGCCCTCATTCCGCTGGGTCGGGTCCCCAAACGCCAGCTGCAGAGGGAGTTCCGTCGTCGTTGGTCCCAGACCTCGGACCGCTGGGACCTGACCATTCCCCTCGCCCCTGGTTCTCGGGCGCCACGGAGGAATGGCTCAATCCGTCCACCCTGATCACCGGCGTTCCGATCTCTCTCCCAACTCAGTCCCTCGAGCTATACACGGACGCCTCCAACTCGGGCTGGGGGGCCCACTTGGGGGACAGTCATGCCTCGGGATGTGGGACACACAGATGGCTCGCCTCCACATCAACATATTAGAGTTGGAAGCGGTCAGACTGGCCCTCCTCCACTTCCAGCATCTAATCTCGCACCGACTGGTTCTCCTCCTCACGGACAACACGTCGGTAGCCCATTACGTCAAAAGGGGGGGGGGGGGGGGGGGGGGGGGGGCTCACTCCATCGGCCTCTCTCTCGGACAGAGGCCCTCCTTCGCTGGTGCCACGCACGGGGAACCACCCTCCGTGCGAGACACATAGCGGGGACACGGAACATCCTGGCAGACACTCTCAGCCGGTCAGGGACCCTTCTGCACACAGAGTGGACCCTGAACAAGCTGACACTAACCACTGTCTGGGATCACTGGTTCAAGCCCATGGTCGACCTATTTGCGACACGGTTCAACCATCGACTCCCCATGTATGTCTCTCCAGTCCCGGACCCCCGAGCGTACGCGGTCGATGCGCGCTCTCCCTCCCCCCTGGACGGGACTTGTCGCCTACGCCTTTCCCCCCTTCCCCATACTTCACAAAGTGATCAGGAAGGCCAGGCTGGAGAGACCCAAACTCATCCTCATAACCCCATGGTGGCCGACTCAGTCGTGGTTCCCGGACCTCAGGTCCCCCTAACTCACGTTCCCCCTCTCCAGCTAGCCCCTCGGTGGGACTTGCTCAGACAACCTCGCTCGGGCCTCCCTCACTCCAATCCCCAGATGCTTCGCCTACACGCTTGGCTTCTATGCCAGCCAAATTGCGACCACCGGTCCCCGCCGCCCCCGCCGACAGACCCCGGTCTGTCCTAGAGACCCTGACAGAAGCGGGAGCATCGCAGGGACTACGAGACTTGGCCTCGGCCTCTCGTAGGGCTAGCACAGAGTCCCTCTATAATTACAGATGGGAGAGATGGGTCACGTGGTGCACGGCTAACTCGGTCCCCTACCTACACCCCTCCAACATCCAGCTAGGCAATTTCCTATCCCACCTTTCGTCCTCCTTAAAACTCTCGGCTAGCTCCATTCGGGGCTACCGATCGGCCGTATGCACCACCATCCGACAGCTCGCGGCCCATCTTTCGACAATGACTTTCTACTCAGAGAACTATCACGGGGGGTTGCCCTACGGGAAGCTCATCCCCTAGGCGCGCCCCCTTGTGGGACCTCTTTCTGGTGTTAGGCGCCCTCAGAAAACCCCCTTTCGAGCCCCTCCGCTCCATTCCATTCCCTTTGACCTCCTCTCCTTCAAGACCACCTTCCTTCTCTCCCTGGCCTCAGCCAGAAGGCGAAGTGAGATTCATGCCCTCAGCGGGGACCCTCGGGACATCGCCTTTCACAGAGACGGCTCGGTCTCACTTAAGTTCCTACCTGAGTTCTTAGCGAAGAACCAGGAACCGGGCACAGCCTCTCCTTCCCTCCTGATCCGCTCTCTAGCGGATATCTTAGGCAACGAGCGGGGTGGGGACATGGACCTGTGCCCCCCTCTAGGTGCCTCAGATACTACTGGGAGCGTTCCCGCCCCAGGCGTTCCTCGCAGCGACGCCTTCTTATCTCCATCAACCCCAACAACAAGAAGGACATATCGGCGGGCACTATCTCTAGGTGGCTATCCAATACTATCAGATCTGCCTATGCCCAGGCGTACAAAGACCTCCCAGCCCTGTCCCCCCCGAGCCCATGAGGTCAGAGCGCTGGCCACGTCCTCAGCGTTCCAGCACTCTGTCCCCGTGCGCCATCTCCTGGAGGCAGCCTACTGGCGTTCGGAGAACCCTTTCATAAACTTTTATTTAAGGGACATCCGCATGACCAGGGCTGATGGTTCTAAAGGGATTTCATTTGTGCGGCCAATGCAGCCATATCGGTCTACCCCAGGAACCATTAGGGCGCTCGGCCCTCCTCCTATTACTTTAAATTCTGCTATGGTCTGACATGGTATAGTATATACGACGCCAAAATGGGGAGTTTGTGTTATACTCCCTGTTTGGCTAAGTATACTTACCATGTCAGACTCTAATGCCCGCCCTACCTTCCCCTCTAGCGCCAAAGTTCCCTGGGGGTTTGCCTTGCGCGCAGGCCTCATTGAATGACGTACAGTACACGAACTTCGGCATCTTCCGTAGGCGGAAGTAGGGTGGGCGTCACGTGACTATCTTATGACTGCATTGGCCACAAACTTCGGCCTGACGGAGCTGACTGACACTGTCTCTCCATTGGTCTGACTGGTGTCGTGCATTGTCATTGTGAGATGTTCATGTATACGGTTGACACAGTAGGTCATCTCCGTAGCAAACACACACACACACACACACACACACACACACACAGACTCTCTCTCTCTCTCTCTCTCTCTCTCTCTCTCTCTCTCTCTCTCTCTCTCTCTCTCTCTGTGTAAGAGAGCATACACACCAAACTAAATTTATCAAATTCTTGAGCACATTTTTTTAGTATGCTATAACTTAATGAAGAATACAAACTTTACGTATGCCTTTTTGACACTACATCCATTTATTTTAAGGAAACAGCAATGTTCTCCACAGCAACTTTTTCAACTGTTTTGGACATTTTAGGATTCGTTTTTTTTTCTCAAATCCACTGTGAATTTTTATTCTTATTTCAGACATAAACTATAGAAGGTCTAGATTATTTTCAGAAGATTTGTGTTTGTAAAAGTAAGCTGGGATTTATGGGTAAAGAAGCTGGGTTTAACCCCTTCACTGCATTACCAAGACACTTGCGTGGGATAAAAACTGCAGTCTTTGTGCCTTACCCTGAACAACACTCAGGGTAACAACAATGGACTTTCTCATTCAAAGTTTAAGGGATACAACTACAGTTTTATTTCTGAATAATAGCTGTATCCCTTTATTTTTTATACGTTTGTGCTTTTTATTTCAAATATCACATCTTTTTTTAATTTCTTATTACTGTTACACACACACAAAGCATTTCCTGTGGCCAAGCTGACATTTCTTGATACTTGCAATGTGGTTTTAATCCCCAGAACTATGATTTTGTAGAGAATGAACAAGAACACAACGCTCATCTTTGCGCAGGCTTTCGATTTATCGCAAATCTTTATCAAGCGGCTTACAGGCACAGACTAACTTTAGCAAGGCAAATTAGCTGTTAAGCATAAAATAAAGCATCTTGAGTACAGCTCATTCATGAAACTAACTAGCCAGCAAACAGCTGAACCAAGGCAGAACAAACAAAAACTAAAAAAAAGCATGTAAAACAGAAAGTACTTGCTCCCCCTTCCTGTTCTCTCTCTCTGTCTCTTATTTTTTCTTAACCTTTTCTTTTCTCTCTCTCTTTTTCTCTCTCCCCCCCCCCCCCCCCCTCCTTTCCCTTTCCCCCTCCCACCCTCTCTCAATCTCTCTCTCTCTCTCTCTGTCTCTCTCTCTCTCTCCATTTCATATTGGTTATCATATTCTTATCTCTCTCTCTCTCTCTCTCTCTCTCTCTCTCTCTCTCTCTCTGCCCTCCCTCTCTCTCCCACTCTCTCCTCCCCCCCCCCCACACACACTTTTTTTTTTTGCATGGTTTCATGAATACATTCTAAATAATTACTGAGTTGTCATGATCAGAGAACTAAGCAAAAAGCCAGTCAATATTCCTCAGCGTGCAGTATGCACATAGCCTCGGCAATGATGGAGTTGAGAAAAAAAAAGACTGCCCTTTGAGGGATTTGGCCAGTCGGTAAGTCAACTTGGTAAGGCTGATACTCGACTCTCTCTCTCTCTCTCTCTCTGTCTCTCTCTCTCTGTCTCTGTCTCTCTCTCCAGTTCAGGAGAACTGAGGAAGGAGAAGAGATGGGAAAAATCAAATCAGGTTGGGGCTTTGTTTTCCCAGCAGGACCAGGTCCAGGAGGGAACCTTCAAGATCACACGCATGAGGTGTTGGAGAATCACCACTCTGGTAAGCCTTCCATCCTGGTCATCATGACAGACAGAAGTGACAGGCAGTACCTGTAGGTAAGGTGTCATGACAAGCTACAGACAGTACCTGTAGGTAAGGTGACATGACAGAAGCTACAGACAGTAGCTGTAGGTAAGGTGTCATGACAGCAGCTACAGACAGTACCTGTAGGTAAGGTGTAATTACAGAAGCTACAGACAGTACCTGTAGGTAAGGTGTCGTGACAGAAGCTACAGACAGTACCTGTAGGTAAGGTGTCATGACAGAAGCTACAGACAGTAACTGTAGGTAAGGTGTCATGACAAGCTACAGACAGTAACTGTAGGTAAGGTGTCATGACAAGCTACAGACAGTAACTGTAGGTGAGGTGTCATGACAAGCTACAGACAGTACCTGTAGGTAAGGTGTCATGACAAGCTACAGACAGTACCTGTAGGTAAGGTGTGTGACAGAAGCTACAGACAGTACCTGTAGTAAGGTGTCATGACAAGCTACAGACAGTACCTGTAGGTAAGATTTCATGACAAGCTACAGACAGTACCTGTAGGTAAGGTGTCATGACAGAAGCTACAGACAGTACCTGTAGGTAAGATTTCATGACAGAAGTGACAGTACCTGTAGGTGAGATGTGATGACAGAAGCTACAGACAGTACCTGTAGGTAAGGTGTCATGACAGAAGCTACAGACAGTACCTGTAGGTAAGGTGTCATGACAGAAGTGACAGTACCTGTAGGTGAGATGTGATGACAGAAGCTACAGACAGTACCTGTAGGTAAGGTTTCAGGTGTGGGATCATGAACAGATGAAGGCTGGTTTATAAATGCGAAATGTGTTCAGTAGTGCCATTGTCTTGTTTGTCAACATTGTGTACTCCGTGCGCTCCATGCACACACACCCATGTAGGATTTGATAGGAATTTAATAGGGGTAAAAAAAGCAGTCTGAAATGAGAGGAAACTTGACTGCGGAGCTCCAGTCTTCTGATCTGAGTCCATGGCATGCCCAGCACTGGGAAAGAGTTGGCCAGCACCTCAAAATCCCATGGGGGACAACTGGGTCCAAAGACGGTTGACTTTCCCGGATCATTAGATGTGACATACTGGTTCGGAGAGAGACTCAGCGGATGCTCAAAACGCCTGACGAGACTGTCTGTGTCTGAAAATGGTTTTTCATGTGTAGATCTTGTTATTATTGCCCAGGGGTGTATTTGTGTTGAGGAGGGAGTGCCTTGTTGTGTGCAGTACCCACAGGTGTGAGTGTTGAGGGGGGAGTGCCTCGTTGTGTGCAGTAGCCACAGGTGTGTGTGTTGAGGGGGGAAGTGCCTTGTGTGTGCAGTACCCACAGGTGTGTGTGTGTTGAGGGGGGAGTGCCTTGTTGTGTGCAGTACCCACACAGGTGTGTGTGTTGAGGGGGAAGTGCCTTTGTGTGCAGTACCCACAGGTGTGTGTGTGATGAGGGGGGAGTGTCTTGTTGTGTGCAGTACCCACAGGTGTGTGTGTGTGTTGAGGGGGGGAGTGCTTTGTTGTACGCAGTACCTACAGGTGTGTATGGTGAGGGGGGAGTGCCTTGTGTGCAATACCCACAGGTGTGTGTGTTGAGGGGGCAGTGCCTTGCTGTGTGCAGTACCCAGAGGTGTGTGTGTTGAGGGGGAGTGCATTGTTGTGTGCAGTACCCAGGTGTATGTTGAGGGGGGAGTGCCTTGTTGTGTGAAGTACCCACAGGTGTGTGTGTGTGTTGAAGGAGGAGTACCTTGTTGTGTGTGCAGTACCCACAGGTGTGTGTGTGTTGAAGGAGGAGTACCTTGTTGTGTGCAGTACCCACAGTGTGTGTGTGTGTTGAAGGAGGAGGAGTGCCTTGTTGTGTGCAGTACCCACAGGTGTGTGTGTGTTGAGGGGGGGGAGTACCTTGTTGTGTGCAGTACCCACAGGTGTTGTGTGTTGAAGGAGGAGTACCTTGTTGTGTGCAGTACCCACAGGACAAGAAGAATGGGTCGTCACAGTTGGAATTGTCCTTTGAGTACCTCATGTCCAAAGACACGCTGCGCTGGATCTGCATCATCAGTGACCAGGTCTGACACATGATTACACTTTGTCTCTGGTCTCTCTCATCTCATGTGATTAGCTTTTGTTTCTGGTCTTATCTCGCATGATTACGTTTTTGTCTGTGGTCTCATCTCACGTGATTACACTTTGTCTCTGGTCTTATCTGGCGCGATTAAACTTTGCCTCTGGTCTTATCTGGCGCGATTACACTTTGTCTCTGGTCTCATCTCACTTGATTACACTTTGTCTCTGGTCTTATCTCATGTGATTACTGTTTGTCGCTGGTCATCATCTCACTTGATTACACTTGTCTCTGGTCTTATCTCATGTGATTACTGTTTGTCGCTGGTCTTATCTCACATGATTACACTTTGTCTCTCTGTCTTATCTCATGTGATTACTGTTTGTCGCTGGTCTTATCTCACGTGATTACACTTTGTCTCTGGTCTTATCTCATGTGATTACTGTTTGTCACTGGTCTTATCTTGCATGATTACACTTTGTCTCTGGTCTTATCTTGTGTGATTACACACGATGTCTCTGGTCTTATCTGGTCATGATTACACTTTGTCTCTGGTCTTATCTCGCGTGATTACACATTGTCTCTGGTCTTATCTCACGTGATTACACATTGTCTCTGGTCTTATCTCATGTTATTACACTTTGTCTCTGGTCTTATCCCACGTGATTACACTTTGGCTCTGGTCTTATCTCAAATGATTACACTTTGTCTCTGGTCTTATCTTGCGTGATTACTTTTTGTCTCTAGTCTTATCTTGCGTGATTACACTTTGTCTGGTCTTATCTGGTCTTATCTCGTGTGATTACACTTTGTCTCTCGTTTTGCATGAAATTCAGAAACAGTCTGCAGTTATTTTGGGCGGTAGACCGTGATCACTTGATTCACAGGCTGAAGTCAGAGGTCTGGATGTAGATCAGTTCACAGACTTTGTCAGACTATTTTGTTTGTATTGAATGCCGTCACAAGTGAAGATGAGAATGCCGTCACAAGTGAAGATGAGAAGGCAAGTGAACTTTGAAAATCTGGTTTAGATGATGAATTTGTTTAACTCAGCTGACTGTGTTTTGAATTATTGTGTATTTTATTAAAAATGAAAATATTGCTGACAGTGCTAGTGGTAAAGTTGCAGGGTCTGTTTTTATGACAACGTCATTGTTGATGAAATTCATTTGTCAGTAACATAGTATGTTTGACTTTATTCTTTTTAAAATTTGAAAAATATGTTTGTTTATTGATTGATTGCTGTATTCATTTTTGCTGTTTGACTTCAGCCTTACATTCTGTGAAGCTGAAATCATGTGCACACGTCATTCATTCTTCAAGAAACGTGGCTTTTTTTTTTTTTCATCTGACGAAACTTCTTTTGGCCAGCTTGGTTCATAAAATCTCATGCAACCTTTACATTTTAGTTGGGATGAAGTCTTTTTGTTTGGCTGATGAAAGGAAAATGATTATTTCCTTTTGATTAGCTTATGCATTCAAAGTCACTTCATATGACAGGATAATGTGTCTTTTTTTTTGTTTTGTTTTGTTTTTTTCACCAGCCAGTTTTCTCTTTCAAGTAATGACAGCCACATCCCCTGTGATAGATTCTCTCCCTTCTTTGATTCCTATCAATATCAGAGAGTGTGCTTTCTGTTTTTAGCTCAGTAGATACAGATTTCTATCAATTTTGTGTGAAAGCGTTGTTGCTCTGGTAATAAAATATCCAGTGGATGTACATGTCAATGTTTCAGTTTCAGTTTCATCAAGGAGGCATCACTGTGTGCAGACTAGTCCATATACGCTACACCACATCCGCTAAATTATGAGACCACACTACGCATGATTTGAAGCTGATGGATAAATGAATTAACAACAAAGATGAGACAATTGAAGAAGAAGGTCTCGTGGCTACGACTCAGCGGATGTCTGACCTACGCATTAGCCCAACGCGCTGGTTATACCTTGAGTGCCTACTTATCTATCACTGAAATTAGTATATGTGGCACAAGTCCATTGTCCTTCCATTTCATGGTCAGATGAGAGCCATTGTACTCTGGAGTTGTCAGTGGAGATTAAACTGTAGTAGCTGTTGTGTATGTCATGGCAAAACAGGAGCAGTGTATTGTCAGTTGCTTATTCATTTAGTAATTGTAGTATACTGGTAACTGTGTGCACATGTTTCTTGCAGGCTATTTTAATGAGTATATGGAGTATACTGGTTACTATATGCATGTTTGTTGCAGGCTATGTTGATGAGTATGTGCCTTCAAAGTATGGTGGATGAACTGATTATGAAAAAACAGGGGCAGAAAATTTAAACGGGTGAGTACTTCTGTTTTCTTTGGTTTCAGTTCATTGTATTTCAACATGATTAAACTGTACATGATATTCCAGCATGAGGTAAAAACGTGAAACAGGCCAGTTTTGGTTTTGTGGATCATGGCCTGGAGTTTGAAGCTGTTGGGAATGTAACACTCAGATAAACAGTGTTTACTTCTGGACAGTTGATTTAAATGGTTGAATTTATTTATCCGGTCTTGTGAGGCTGAACATTCAAAACGAGCTGTGATGACTTAAAGGCCGCCATGTGGAAAAGAAATTTGACGTAGGCTTCTTTTGCTGACCAGTCAGGTGCAGAAGTTTGAAGCAGGCATCTTGTTCTTTCAGAGTGAAATCCGTTTTTTTATTTATTTATTTTTTTTTTTTTAAATTCTTTTTTTTTTTTACTGATTACAAAAATAGCCTACATCACAAAATAAGCAAACAATGAATAGGGAGTGCTGTGTGTTGCATGTTTCCAATTTGAAGGGAAATTGAAAAGGCTACCACAGGGCTACACATCTGCTCAAACAAAATATGCAAAAGAATCTGTTCAGTAAGTTAATCACAAAGCAAACAGTGCTCTATAATGTATCTTGAGTAACTATATTCTCCAAAACATTTTACAGAAAAGACAGATACAAAATCATGAAACAAACTGTGCTGTGTTGTGTATCTGAGTAACTACGATCTTTTAAAAAAAAAAAAAAAAATGAGAGAAAAGACAGGTCCCAGATTCCACAGCACAGGTGATCTCCAGGAATTTTACCAGTTACAAAGTAAAGGGCTCAGTTAACTAACAAGATTGTCAATGTTGTAGGTGCTATCATGAAATGGTGAAATAAAGCACAATATGGAAAGGTCATTACTCAAGGAATTTTTGATCATGGAGAGGAAGAGCACATTGAGATGAAGCATCATGTATCAAAGGGAAAGCTCCCCCTTTCGGTCTGCTCGGGGCATACGGGTATTCACGTGAATCCTGGACTCTATGGTAAGATGAGACAGAGGATTTCATCCATGATGTCCAGCTCTCTCTACGGTCTGCTTCAGACAAACGTGCATTGTCCAGCTCTGTCCAGGCGTCTGGTTGCAAAGGGAGGTGATTTAGGTGGAAATCTGAACAAATTTGAACAATTATAGATAGAGCTCCACAAAAAAAAAAAAAAAAAAAAAAAAAGTAGACAAGCAAATCACAAGACAAAGCATGACACATTTCGACCTCTTAGGTCTTCTTCAGGCCAGATACACAACACTCAGGATAACGAAAATGAAAGAGCAATCACTTATCTTAATCCAATTCGGTGCAAGATAGGTGTTGAATCCGACGCCTATCTCGCGCCGAATTGGAAGAAGAAAGTGTATCTTGCCTGAAGGAGACCTAGGAGGTCAAAACACATCGTGTGTTGTCTTGTGATTCGTTTGTCTACATTTTTTTTTTTTTTTGCGGAGCTTCATCAATTTTTCTAATTTTCCCAGAGAGTTTACTGTTCTGGAACAGACTCTCACCTCCTTAGGTTTTATCATAAACTATATAAAAACTAGAAAAGTAAGACATGGTACCTTCTTAAGAGGTCACTCGTCTGAGCATGCTGTATCAAACCAATATCAACCTGGTTCATCTTACTGAACACCAGAGTGGAAAACGTTGTCTGTTTGGTTCAGCCCCTGAATCAGTCATGGTCTGCATCCTGACGCAGTATTCAGACCATGATTGGCTATGCCTGAGGAGCGCAAAGATCAAATTCCCCTCATTGGTCTCACCATCATTCCCTTCAAGCGTTGTGTGAACAAAGATCTAATTCCCCTCAATGGCCACACCCTCTTCCCTTCAGGCTTTGTGCGCACAAAGATCTAATTCCCCTCCAGTGACCTCACGATCATTCCCTTCAGGCTTTGTGCGCACAAAGATCTAATTCCCCTCAGTGGCCTCGCCATCATTCCCTTCAGGCTTTGTGCGCACAAAGATCTAATTCCCCTCAGTGGCCTCACCGTCATTCCCTCTTTGTGCGCACAAAGATCTAATTCCCATCAGTGGCCTCACCATGATTCCCTTCAGGCTTTGTGTGCACAAAGATCTAATTCCCCTCCAGTGGCCTCACCGTCATTCCCTTCAGGCTTCGTGCACAAAAAGATCTAATTCCCCTCAGTGGCCTCACTGTCATTCCCTCTTTGTGCGCACAAAGATTTAATTCCCCTCTCTGGCCTCACTGTCATTCCCACTTTGTGCGCACAAAGATCTAATCCCCCTCAGTGGCCTCACCGTCATTCCCTCTTTGTGCGCACAAAGATCTAATTCCCCTCAGTGGCCGCACCGTCATTCCCTCTTTGTGCGCACAAAGATCTCATTCCCCTCAGTGGCCGCGCCGTCATTCCCTCTTTGTGCGCACAAAGATCTCATTCCGCTCAGTGGCCTCGCCGTCATTCCCTCTTTGTGCGCACAAAGATCTCATTCCGCTCAGTGGCCTCGCCGTCGTCATTCCCTCTTTGTGCGCACAAAGATCTCATTCCCCTCAGTGGCCGCACCGTCATTCCCTCTTGTGCGCACAAAGATCTCATTCCCCTCAGTGGCCGCACCGTCATTCCCTCTTTGTGCGCACAAAGATCTCATTCCCCTCAGTGGCCGCACCGTCATTCCCTCTTTGTGCGCACAAAGATCTCATTCCGCTCAGTGGCCGCACCGTCATTCCCTCTTTGTGCGCACAAAGATCTCATTCCCCTCAGTGGCCGCACTGTCATTCCCTCTTTGTGCGCACAAAGATCTCATTCCCCTCAGTGGCCGCACTGTCATTCCCTCTTTGTGCGCACAAAGATCTCATTCCCCTCAGTGGCCGCACTGTCATTCCCTCTTTGTGCGCACAAAGATCTCATTCCCCTCAGTGGCCGCACCGTCATTCCTTCTTTGTGCGCACAAAGATCTCATTCCCCTCAGTGGCCTCACCGTCATTCCCTCTTTGTGCGCACAAAGATCTAATTCCCCATCATTCCCTCTTTGTGCGCACAAAGATCTAATTCCCCTCAGTGGCCTCACCGTCGTCTTCCCCACTTTGTGCGCACAAAGATTTAATTCCCCTCAGTGGCCTCACCGTCATTCCCCTCTTGTGCGCACAAAGATCTAATTCCCCTCAGTGGCCTCACCGTCATTCCCTTCAGTGGCATTGAGGGGTATCTGGAGCCTGTCCTCTGCCAACGGGGACATCCTCTTCCTGTGTCCTCAGGGTTTGTTCCACCCGTCCTGCCCCGGCTTGACCCCGCGTGGCTGAAGCAAGGTGCCCTCTGGTCTCTTCCTCGATCCTTGTGCACAGTTCATGCCGACACGACTGTAATTGGTCAGGGGCTGTCTGCCTGTTTCTGCAGTTTCCGGAAGTCAGATCTGTACTTGGTCTCGTCATGGGAAGTCCCAGCACATGCTGTCTGACCACGTGTGCTTGTAAAAGTGTCCCCAGTACCGACTCAGTGATACTGATCTGTCATACACGTGCGTGACTCTGTATTGACTTGTCAAGCAGTAACTTTAACGGAATGGGTTCTTCAATCGATTGTTGAAGTGGTCATTTGGTTTGAGAAGAAGCTGTTGATCTGCTTTTCGTTCGAGCGTTAATGTGATTCACAGGTGGATGAATTGATGTGTTTATCACACACCGCATTGCCATGCACTCAACCACAAACACAGCATGTTTACTCCATAGGCTCCACTCCCTTCATTCAAAAGAGGGGGGCCAGAATAGCCGGGGTTTGCGGGTTCAAATTTCAGTACAGGGGAATTTTTCCTCGGAGTTATCATTGGTTCGGACTCTATACAGTCCTTTGAATGAGACTATAAACCGAGGTTCTGTGTGTGAATGCATGCACAACATCTTGCACACACATAAAATCCCATCACCAACTTTCGGAAGACAAGGCCAGTTTGGCCGTTGGTATGGATGACACATTACACATAGCATGCACTTTCTCCTGAAGATAGAGTATGGCTGCCTTAATGGTGGGATAAAAAAACGGTCATACACACAAAACTCCACTGCCTGTCTATACAGGCAGTGTCCGCAGGAGTATCTGCCTGCGTACGCAGAAGGAAGAAAAAAATTCAAAGGAGAAACCGGGGAAACAAAGATTCCAATTTTTGTGACCCCCCCCTCTACCAAAACAGAGCGAGGAATATCAAAATAACGGTCAACACTAAACGAAAGAACACAGTGCACATTTTCCGGACCAGTTTCAGGGGGATGAATCGATGTGTTTCATTTTGTTTTTCAGCCCCAGGACCGGCACCAGGCGTCCTCCCAGAGAGGAGGCAAGGCAGGCTCCCCAATGAACTCCCCTGATGTAAGTAGTGCTTCCAGCGCAGGTCGGGACTGTTTCCCTGCGCACAGCAGATGAAGGGCAGGGAGGAGGGGACAGGTTGCCTGTCTTGGATTAGTGTGTCTGTGTCCATATGTCGGTTGTGTGTTGGTGCATCAGTTTTGTTTTGTTTTTTCTGTTTTTGTGTGTGTCACTGTATCTGTGTTGAGTTTTCTTATTTGTGTCCGTGCATTTGTGTTCATTTTAGTTGTGTATCGATGCATCTGTGCTCGTTTTTCGCTCTGTGTCAGTGCGTATGTCAGCATTTTTGCCTCTTATTCATCCAGCTTTGTGTTTGTTTGGTGTAGAGCATTCGTCTCCATTTTTGTTACATGTGGATGCATCCATCTACACTTGTGTGTGTGAGCTTTTATTTTTGCGTAACTGTTTATACTGTTGCTCTCTCCATGCATGTGCTCATATTGCGCCTGTTTATTTATACTTTTGAGTACTTCAGTGTGTGTTTGTGTGTGTGTGTGTGTGTGTGTGTGTGTGTGTGTGTGTGTGTGTGTGTGAGAGAGAGAGAGAGAGAGAGAGAGAGGTGAACAGATGTAAGGTAGTGTCTGCTGAATACCTCAGGTTTTCATATACACACTGTCTCCCCCAGACCCACCCAACCCCCAAACACACTAAACGCTCCTCTCCGCCCTCCCCTTGCCCCTTTCCTCAGGCCTAGCTGCCGTCCTGTCCTCGGCACCCATTGTGATGTTTAGGATGCCGTTGGTTTCATCCACAGCATCACATCTCCCATTCTTCATTCATGCTGTGCATGTGCAGCATGCATGCATCACCTTGTTGACCCCTCCAGCACAGATTCCACATCTGTTGACCCCTCCAGCACAGATTCCACATTTTTTGTTGACCCCTCCAGCACAGATTCCACATCTGTTGACAGTGTTGACCCCTCCAGCACAGATTCCACATTTGTTGACAGTGTTGACACCTCCCAGCACAGATTCCACATTTGTTGACCCCTCCAGCACAGATTCCACTTTTGTTGACAGTGTTGACACCTCCAGCACATATTCCACTTTTGTTGACACCTCCAGCACAGATTCCACATTTGTTGACAATGTTGACACCTCCAGCACAGATTCCACATTTGTTGACAGTGTTGACACCTCCAGCACAGATTCCACATTTGTTGACACCTCCAGCACAGATTCACATTTGTTGACAATGTTGACACCTCCAGCACAGATTCCACATTTGTTGACACCTCCAGCACAGATTCCACTTTTGTTGACACCTCCAGCATAGATTCCACATATGTTGACACCTCCAGCACAGATTCCACATTTGTTGACACCTCCAGCACAGATTCCACATTTGTTGACAATGTTGACACCTCCAGCACGGATTCCACACTGTGTTGACCCCTCCAGCACAGATTCCACTTTTGTTGACAAATCCAGTACAGATTCCACATTTGTTGACAATGTTGACACCTCCAGCACAGATTCCACACATGTTGACCCCTCCAGCACAGATTCCACATATGTTGACCCCTCCAGCACAGATTCCACATTTGTTGACAATGTTGACACCCCCAGCACAGATTCCATATTTGTTGACCATGTTGGTACATCCAGCACAGATTCCACACTGTTGACACCTCCAGCACAGATTCCACATTTGTTGACACCTCCAGCACAGATTCCACATTTGTTGACAATGTTGACACCTCCAGCACAGATTCCACATATGTTGACCCTCCAGCACAGATTCCACATATGTTGACAATGTTGACGCCTCCAGCACAGATTCCACATATGTTGACCATGTTGTACATCCAGCACAGATTCCACATTTGTTGACAGTGTTGACACCTCCAGCACAAATTCCACATTTGTTGACAACATTTTGACACCTCCAGCACAGATTCCACATTTGTTAACAATTTTTCAGCACAGATTCCACATTTGCTGACACCTCCAACACAGATTCCACATATGTTGACACCTCCAGCACAGATTCCACATTTGTTAACAATGTTGGTATGTCCAGCACAGATTCCACATATGTTGATAATGTTGACATGTCCAGCACAGATTCCACATTTGTTGACAATGTTGGTACATCCAGCACAGATTCCACATTTGTTGACAATGTTGGTACATCCAGCACAGATTCCAAATTTGTTGACAATGTTGGTATATCCAGCACAGATTCCACATTTATTGACAATGTTGGTACATCCAGCACAGATTCCACATTTGTTGACAATGTTGGTACATCTAGCATAGATTCCACATTTGTTGAAACCTCCAGCACAGAATCCACATTTGTTTACAATGTTGACACATCCGGCACAGATTCCATATTTGTTTGACCCTCCAGCACAGATTCCACATTTGTTGACAATGTTGACACCTCCAGCACAGATTCCACATATGTTGACAGTGTTGACACCTCCAGCACAGATTCCACATTTGTTGACATGTGTTGACACCTCCAGCACAGATTCCACATTTGTTGACAGTGTTGACACCTCCAGCACAGATTCCACATTTGTTGACAATGTTTGACACCTCCAGCACACAGATTCCACATTTGTTGACACCTCCAGCACAGATTCCACATTTGTTGACAATGTTGACACCTCCAGCACAGATTCCATTTTGTTGACAAATACAGCACAGATTCCACGTTTTTTGACAATGTTGACACATGCAGCACAGATTCCCATATATGTTGACAATGTTGACACATCCAGCACAGATTCCACATATGTTGACGCATCAGGCACTCATTCCACATTTTGACAGTGTTCAGGCATCCAGCACACCTTCCACACGTACACATGCGCAAATTAGCTTGCATGCATGTGCACGCACACACACACACACACACACACACACACACACACACACACACACACACACACACACACACACACACACGCTGAAACACAGGGACATGTTATCACACTAGTTCTGAAGGAGGAGGGCGACTAGTCTGTGGTGGATGAAGATGGGCAGTGCCAGAGTTCAGCTTCATGCAGCTGAAATAGACAGTTCTTCCCCTGTGGCTTTACCTGTTGAACTTTGGTGTGCAGAAGATCCTGTCATCAGCAGAGGAATTGAGAGACCTCGATGGAACATAACTGTTTTTTTAACTGCTTAAAAATTCAGAAAGCTATGGGGGTGCAGTTACAGCAGTGACTTTGAAGCTAATACGGAGGTTCTTGTAACTTATTCTTCCATTAACTGAGAGCCAGAGGGGCTCTTTACAGAGAGGTATGCAGTGCTGTGACTTGTTTGCTTGAAAAAATTAGTTTGGCAGCAGAATTGCGAACGTGCTGAGGAGGTCTTTAAAGTTTTTCTATGGACAGCTAGCAAGAAGTGAAGTGTTATAATCCAGCCTGAACAGAACACTTGCAGTGATTGATGTCTTAGATGCCTTAAGTGTGGGGTATTGACACATGGAGTTGATGTGATTGAGTTCAGCGTGTTTAATTAGTTTCTTGCTTGTTCATAATGTTGATCCATCCACTGCATCTTTGATCTTTGTTGACATGTCGAGCACATCTTCTTTGTTTGTTGATAATCTAGTACATCTTCTGTGTTTTTTGATGATGTCGACATGTTCAGAACATCTTCCTTGTTTGTGGATAATATTGATGTGTCCAGTACATCTTCAGTCTTGCATACTTGTTGATAGCGTTGACATGCCCAGAACATCTTCCATGTTGTCGATAATGTTGACGTGCCCAGAACATCTTCCATGTTAATTGATAGGAAGACATGTCAGTTTATCTCGCATACTTGCCAATACCGTTGACATATCCAGAACAGTGTCTTCCATGTTTGTCGATAACGTTGACATGCCCAGAACATCTTCCATGTAAATTGATAAGGTAGACATATCAGTTTATCTTGCATACTGGTTGGTAATGTTGACATGATCAGCGCGTCTTCCATGTGTGTTCATCTCAGCGCGTCTTCCATGTGTGTTCATCTCAGCGCGTCTTCCATGTGTGTTCATCTCAGCACGTCTTCCATGTGTGTTCATCATATTGATACATCCGCTTTATCTGTTTCGCTGTCGGGTAAAGTTGACATGTCCACTACACATTCTGCAGTGACTGTGTTTGTGATTCAGCAGCCTGTGTGTAGCCTCCTGGTAATGACTAGCTGCTGTGTGTTGATCAGAAGGAGGCTGGGAGGTCGCGGTCTCCGGACGTGTGGGAGGTGAACAGTGTGTCTGCGGTAAAACTCGCGGCATGGCTCCACTTGCCTGTTTGTGTTCCTTTTGGGTTTTCCACTTTTTTGTTGTTGTTGTTGTCGTCTTCTGGTTTGGGATCCCGGAGTCTAACCTAGTCCTTTTGTTGGCTGCTAACAGGACATGAAGTTTGAGTTTTGTCTGTTGTGTTCTTCTTCTCCTCTTTGTGGTTCTGAGTGCTTATTTGCACCTTCTTTTGTGCGATTGCATGCTGACTGTGGGTTTTTTTTTTTTTTCTCTAACAGGGTTGTCTGCATGTCGTAGTATTGTGTTTAATTTGAATCTGTGGTGTGTGGTGCCTATCCAGGTTTTTACGGCCGTTTTGCTAACAGGTTGCGGTGTTTTTGTGGGTGTTTCATGCTGGTTTTTTTCTTTGTCTCTCTCTTTCCTTTTTTTTTGAGTTTTTTTTTTTTAATCTTCTGTGTGTTTGATTTTGTTTCAGTCTGTGTCTTTTTCTACCTCACTGACAGTAACCTACATACCCTTTTGAATATCATGGTTTACTTTCACAGTTTTTAAACAATGTTTATATCATTTCGTTTATAATTTACATCATTACTTTATTGTGTTTCACAATATTTCATAGTAATTTGTGCCTAACTTTTTACCTCAACCTATTTCACATTATTTCATTTCGTTTTGTGCTTCATCGTATTTCAGTGTATTTCATGTCATTTCATTTTTTTCTTTTCGTGGTATTTTGATCATCAGTCCAGCTCTGTTATTTCACTGCATTTTATTTCCTTTTATGTTGTATTTTATTTCGCTGTATTTCTTTGTATTTCATTTTGTTTCATATTGCGTAACTTCACTGTATTTCACAATATTTGATTTCATTCTATATGCCTTATTTTACTTCACCATATTCCCTGTTTTTCATTTCATGTGTTTCAATTTACTGCATTGTTTTCACCATATTTCATTCATGTGTTTCATTTTACTCCATTGTATTTGACTGTATGTATGTTTTTGATGCATCTGATTTCACTTTCATTCATTTTTTTTTTTTTTTTTTTTTTTTTACTTCATTTGATTATCATTCTGTTTCAATTTTTTTAAACCATTATTTTGACTAATAAGTATCACTGCTTTTATATTACTTCAAAGCATTTCATAAAATTTCAGCGTATGTACTATTTGTTTGCTTCACTTTATTTCACTACATTTCAGTTTATTTAAATGACATTTTGAGGTCACCGTGTTATACAGTATTCCACGTCATTTAATGTACTACATGACTACTATATAGCGTTTCATTTCGTTGAACTCTCTCTGCCTAGTGGCAAACCAGAGATGTCGGGTGCGTACAAATGAACACGGTCTCCTGCTCCTGACCAGCCTTCTACGCAACCTAGGTTCAAATCTAGTGCGTAGCGGGTTATTCTGTGCATGAATTATAAGTACAAGGCGAGAGCATTTTGATGCTGGTTTCCTCTTGTATCATGTGCTACTTTGAGCAAGCGAATTTCAAGTGTTTTGGTGAGTTTCTTTACCTTTTTTTTTTTTTTTACTCAAGTAATCTTCTGTTGCTGTGTGAGGCAGTAAAATAACATAACAGTTTGGCAAGTTTTAGGTTAAACCATTGCGGACGATCTTATCAGATAACTCTGTAGTATACATACAAAAGCCATGTAAATTGCATAGTTGCCAAAATGGTAATTGCCTGTGTCGCAGTCAGAGCGCTGTTTGCATCTTATTGCAAATGTAATTATGCACCTTGTCAGAACAAGAAGAATCAATAAAGTGATAAAGGGATCAGTGTTGCCATTGTTTATTGAGAAACGATGCATCAGTGGACAGGTCAAACACAATGAAAATTGAGAACGTTATGGAATCCTTCTTCTTACTTTACTGTATTTAGCAACCTTTCACTTTGTTTCACTGTGTTCCACAGCATTTCGTGTGTCTTCACCATAATCCACAACATGTTGTGTGCCTTATTGTGACTTGTATTTTTACAATATTTTGTTTTATTTTCAAGTGTCATATTTTTTATTTCTGTGTATTTCACAGCATTTCTGTTTTTGTTTGTTTGTTTGATCTCATTTCTCTTTACTGTATTTCACATTTCATTTCATTTTGTTGTGTATGTGTTCTTATTTTACTTCACTGTATGTCATAACATTGTGTGTGTGTGTGTGTGTGTGTGTCTGTGTGTGTCTCTCTGTGTGTGTGTGTGTGCGCACACACATCTATTATACTTTCCTTTATCATTTGCTTCATGTCATTTATTTTATTTACCTTGGTTTGTTTCACTGTTTTTTACTACATTAATTTCATTCGCCTTATTTCACTTCATTCGGCATTAGAGTAATTTGAAGGAGATAGCATGTGTTTAGATGTAGTAGAAGTCAGTTTTTCCAGTTTTCTTTTCCAGTGTGTGTATTTGTTGTCGTTTTTTTGCCCCCTGTCACTTGATTCATGTAGGATGGTTAGACCTTGCACTGTTAGCTGGATCCTAACTGTATTTTGTCTGGTGCATGGTTTTGTTGGGGTTGCTCTGTCACAAGACATGCATGATCTGTCCTGCAGCCGTCCCCCTTCAAACTGCATGTGTCTAGCATGAACTCATACTCACGTCTTAACTGGAAGATTTAGCATTTTCAGGTTAGCTAACATCGTGTTCTAACAGGCAGAAATTCAGTACAATATTCAGAGAAGACATTAACAGTGAGATGAAAAAGAAGTGTTTCCCTGAGTTCGGTCATCCTTGTCCTGATGATTAGCAGTCAGATAAACCGGAAATATTGCCACAGTAAGATTGCTATGAAAAGTGAATTTGGGACATTTATGATAGCTCCTAGTAGAACATTTGTAAGATAAGCATGTTAAAACTAATATAGGACATTCGGTAGAACAACTGCTCGATGTTTGTGTAAAGGAAGTTCACTTAAAATTATTTGAGATATTCATGATAATATTAATCATCTGTACTGTCGCTACGAAAATGCATGTGTAAAATAATGACATGATTGAAAAACTAAATGTTGGTTATTTCTGAAAGTATATTCTGTGGAACTGCTGTTGAAAATCTGTGTGAAGTAAATAACATAACTCAAAGTGAAGACAGGTTGTTTGTGATGTTAACCAGGAGAGCAATTGTTTAGTCGGAGAGATCATTGACTGAGTTCAGTGTGGGTTCTCTGGAGGGAGTGGGGGATAAGAAATAACATGTAGAATGCTTATGTGGTACAGAAGTCAGTCAGTCTATATTCAGAATATTTCTGTGCAGGGCTTCTTCCAAGGCTCCCTCTTTCAATGCCTTTCAGCCTCATGCAGGCAATAAAACTGCCAGATGCGTTTCAAAATGTTAGACTGAGGGTGGAAACCTGCAGGAAAACGCTGGCCTGGACGTGTGTCATGCATGGCATCACGTTCACATAGACAGGCTGAAACAAGAGCTTGAAACTCGACTCAGATCAGGATCGTTCGGTTTACAACACGGCCTTCTCAGTAGAATACAACAGACTACACGACTGCACTGTGTTGTCAAGTTTACTGTGCATTTGTCACGGGTAATGAACACAGTAAGTACAAGGGAATTCATGTGAACACACATACACGCACACAGTCAGCTAAGCAAGGGAATTCATGTGAACACACATACACACACACAATCAGCTAAGCAAGGGAATTCATGTGAACACACATACACGCACACACAATCAGCTAAGCAACAAACACAAAGCAAAAAAAAAGAATGGCTAAGCCGGCTTTTTCAGTTTTGTGAAATTCTCCTGAAGTCGGAGTGTGGCTGCCCACATGGTGGGGTAATCAAAAACAGTCACACATGTAGTGTTCTCATCCCCAGCTGATGCATTTGTACCATAGTGTTCAAGTGCTTCGGCTCTTCAGATGATACCTGGAGTCGTTTAGCCAGGGTGCAACAACACAGTTCCTTGAAATGACAAGCTGTATCATCAGACAGTGACGTCTTCACAGAATCATCATCAACTGGGACATTGAGATGAAACCAAACAATTGAATTACAGTTTGATTAATTCTGTTAAACAGCTTGGCTGAAGGACTTTAATTGGCCAGAAAAAAAAACATGATGGTGACTTGTTTTGAACTCTCTTTGGCTAGAAAAAACAAGATGGCAACTTGATTGGACAGACAAAAGAGCCGCTGCTATGACCCAGACAAAGCATTTTCTTCACCAGATGGGAAAACGCTGTAAGCAAGAGTGTGGGGAGCTCTGGTAACAGATTATTGCTCTGAAAACCAAACTTACCTGGCCAATAATTGCCTGCACTCCTGATTGTCTGACTATGTATCGTGTACATGGCAGTTTTGGTACCATCGTTTGGCTCAGTACCAATCTTACATGTACAAACTTCCTCACCAGATTGCTCAGTGAGCTGTAGGAGGGAATGTTCCAGAACTCTCCGATAGATAGATGACCGATCTGCTTCAGTGATGGATGACCGATCTGCTTCAGTGATAGATGATTGATCTGCTCCAGTGATAGAGGACTGATCTGTTTCAGTGATAGAGGATTGATCTGCTCCAGTGATAGAGGACTGATCTGCTTCAGTGATGGAGGACTGACCTGTTTCAGTGACAGATGATTGATCTGCTCCAGTGATAGAGGACTGATCTGTTTCAGTGATAGATGATTGATCTGCTCCAGTGATAGATGACTGATCTGCTTCAGTGATAGATGTCTGGTCTGCTTCAGTGATGGATGACTGATCTGCTTCAGTTGCACAAGATCAAAGAATCCCAAACTGCAGTGGCATTGGTTGCTGAATAACCCCCCACTCCCCATGTCAGCCTTGGTCAAGGTCGGTGTTGTCTGACCACATCTCTCTGACACCTTGCACAGCAGAGTGGGCAGTACTGGTGGGTTTTGAGGGCGGTGCCACGTACGTCTAGACAGGCGCCTGATGTAGACAGTGAACTCTTCCGTTGAATTTGGATGAGAGGGAAGGGTTTGACAGTGGGTGAACCCACAAGGTGGATGTGGCACAAGGTTTATGTTCAACCAGGGGGTTGTGGAGTGCAAAGTAGTGGAAATAACGCAGTTCAGTCTCTGTTATTAGAAGTTTGGCCTGCTGTTTATGTGATGCAGGCTAAGGGATCACAGAGACACTGTGAGTTCCACGCTGGCGTATAGTAACACCAAAGGCTACCAACACATCAGCAGTCAGCAGGTTAAATCATTGAATGGTAATAATATATCTGGAGTGGCTTAAGAGGATGATTTTGTCTAGTTATCTGTGGCATCAGTATAAACTGTCTTTGAGAATGCTCATCAGATTGACAATAGAGAAAAATAAAGAAAAAGAACAGAACAGAAGCCTTCTGTGGCCTGATGAACCTGTGGGGGTGTGTGTGATTTCAGGACAAAAGCAAGACAAACGGCAAGACGGAAAACGGAGTGACAGAGAACGATGCGTTTGAAGGAATCGGTGACGACGACTTGTGAACAGTCTTCCCCGTCACCTGCTGTTGGCCTCCAAAGACAAAAACTGACTTCCTGTGAGGAGAGGATGGACTGGGGTGGAGGGGTGGGGGGTGGGAGGGGAGGGAGTGGAGGGGAGGGGGTGGTGAAAGAGGAAACCGACACGCTTTTATCAGGTGGGTTTGTGTCAGATGTGACAACGACAGGCGGTGCTAGGTAATGGGTTCTATGTTTAGAAGGAGAATTGCCATGTGACACAATGCCGTGTGAAGAGTTGTATGGAGAGATCAGGTAAGGTGATGACTGATGGTTCTTTGGAAACTGGGGGGGGGGGGGGGGGGGTGCAAGGGACCCCCAGCACAAGGATTGTGTCTGGAAAGCTGAAACGGGGGGGGGGGGGGGGGGGGGGAATGTCTGTAAAGCCAAGTCTCCCTATTTCCCCACAGTGTGTAGTTTGTGGTGGGATGGGAGTGGGGGTGGCAGGGAACTGAGTAGTGCCCTTGTTGATGTTAAAAGGCTCTTTTTATTCCAGACTATGACACACTCTATGATTGGAGTGTTTATACATTGTCTTTCCATAGAGTGAGTGTAGAACGGAAAAAGCGTGCTCTTTCAGACTGTGAAGGAGATCCATTGTGCAGCGTGTGACAAGTGTCCCTAGTGGCGGAAGGGACGTTATTCTTGTGGCTCAAGGCCATTTTCATATTTGTGACAGCATTCAGAATGCAGCACAATAATGGCGTTTGCCTGTTTGTGGTGTACGTGAGCGTTTTTGAAGGAGTACACGCACTGTCGCTTGTCAGTATGCCATTTCAGTTCCCGTCATCCCTGAACTGGTGGAAGGTTAAAAAAAAAAAGATACACCTGTTGGTAGCCTGAACCATACTGATTTTGTGACTGACAACTCATGAACTTCGTCTTCCCCTCTAACAAAACATACATGTAAACATGCGCAAAACATGTTGAAATAACAAGACTCCGAACATGATTTGCATGTCACAAGGCAGTGTGTGCACAGTGTTTTTTGGTCTCTCTTAGCACATTGACTCGTGGATAAGGATGACTGACCTCCTATATAATCAGTTTGCATGAAGAGCTTGACTCTGTTTTCGGTCTCTCCATACAACGATTAGCTTTGCTGGTCTTTTATTCACTGCCGCCTGTCATCTCTCTGAGAAAAACTGTTCTGATACACCACTCTACGCTTTTCTTATTCACTGGTTCATGGTGTATATGCTCAAAATTTGAAGAAAATATTGTTCTCTGTGTTTCTTTATACATCACTACAATGATAATTGTTTTTTTTTTTTTTTATATTTTGTTAAAATTGCTTCCAGCCAACAAAATACATTCCTTCTCTTGGTTTGTGAGGAACTTTTCCATAGTTTGTACAGGTTCCATTCTCAGTCTCAGATCAGAAATCGCGCAGATGTAATGGTTAAAAAAAAGCAGCTCTAAAACGGATACAGCAGAAGTATGAAGAAATATATTTAAGAAAATTTGTTAACGGTAGAAATCATGTAAATATAATTTTTCTGCTAAGTAAAAACTTGTGACGATCCTTGATTTTTTTTTACTGGAGTCATGAAAACAAATATGTAGAAAGGTTGAGACAAAATCAACACACTTGCCCAGTTGAGACTAACTCCGTTCTATGGAATCTCAAAGGGCACCATTGTCAGTGCGTTTCTTCATTGATTGCTCAAAATGTGCATGCAAAAATTCTTGCTGGAATTCAGCCTGCAACTGCGTACGCAGCTATGCCGCACTTTCCTCCCCAGCACTGCAAAACTTGGACTAGGAAATAAGCAAATGATGAGTATTATGTTTCTCCCTTTCTTTCTCTTCTTTCCTCTCTCTTGCTCTCTCTAATACTCTCTCTCTTCCCCTCCCTCCACCCCCCTCTCCATTTCTGTCTCCAGCAATTTTGCAGCCTTAGTTTTTCAGCACTTTGAGAATAAACGCGAGCAAAATTACAGACGCAATTGCAGCCTGAGTTGCACATGCTTTTCCTTGCGCAGTTGTGTCCTGAAGTACACACAAACATTTTGACCAATCAGTAAAGAGAGGCGCTTGCAGCTGCGCCGTGACTTGCATGCAGAGTTGCGGCCCACCTGGGCCTGTTTGTGTTCACACTGATCAGGGTTGCCCTAGACCAGCTTGATCTTCCTCATATCCAAAAACGAGCAGTGTGGCACAAATGTAAAAGAAGCTGCAAACGTAACCAGTGCTGAAACGTACATCAGTCTGCAGGTAAACCTCAAGGAATGCAACAGAGGGAGAGAGAGTGAGGGCGTTGCCTGCACTAGGGGACCCTGGCTGTGGCCACACTTTGCAGGGGACTTTACTCTCCTGTCAGGACACCATTCCAAGGTGAAAAATTAGTCGTCGTGCTGTTGGGAGAGGGGCAGCTGCCATGAACACCTGACGTGCTGATGTCAGGGTTTAGAACAGTAACTACTGTCACCATCATGTGAAATGACTGACTGGTGGAGACAGGGGACTGCCTGATTAGGGGAAGTCTTTGCGTACCTTTCAGAATGATGAGATCATCGCCAGATGGGGAAGGAGGGATTGGGGGGGGGGGGGGGGGGGGGGGAGGGTACAGCCTTTCTACAGTTCATTCCAGTCAGTTGAGGAATGAATGACAAATGCTCCAACCACTTTTTCATTCATTATAATCAGGAATCAATGGCTTTTTCCAGTCTGGATTTTGCTGGCGGTGTTTGCTTGTCCGTCGACATCTGCTTACTCTTTACATGCGGCTGTGGTCAGTGTGTACTGACTTTGATTTGACCAGTGTGCAATTAGAGACAGGGCCGGCAGGTAGGACCTGTGGAGGCTAGGTGGATGTCAGCTGTATCAGGTGCACCTGAATTGTCACGTAAGAGCTGACATGAGAACATCTGGCGATTCCACAGTGAGGCGAATCGTCCATAAACACAACAGCTGGTGTTGCAGTGAACATGGCAGAAGACAACGACTGCTGTTTGAATGAACTCAGCTGTGATTTGTCAGTCACTCTTTAAATCAAGAAGCAGGTTCTCGACCATGCAGCTGGAAATAACAGATCACAGCATTTCAAAAAAAAAATTTCTGGTTCAGTTTTTCTTATCTGTGAATGGCTGATTTGGTGTGGATGTGATTGCTGGGAAGAACACCATTCTGATGAAAAAAAAAAAATCAAATGTTAGCAACGAAGCGGGAGAAAATGCAGATGCTTGAATACTTCTGTTTAATAGACATCCAGCATGTCCCCCCCCCCCCCCCCCCAACTAAAAAAACAGCTCTTCCTTATATCATTCAGGATGGGGGGGGGGGGGGGGTCTTTCATAGCTGCCATTGTGCCTTTGGGGGGGGGGGGGGTATGGGAAACTGGAGGCTTGACTGTGTGTCTGAATGCGGACATGTAAGGCGGTGGGCGTGGCAGCAGCATGACACCTGACAGGTCCAAGGGCTGTGGGAGTACATGTACGTTGTCGGATGTTCAAGAGAAAAAAAAATCCAGTGCTGCATGGAGCGAGTGGAAGCATGAGTGGTGTCTCTTTGATGTGGGTCTTGGCCAAAGGAAGTGTGGAGGGGGAAGGAAACTCCCCGGGGCGTGTGTGGCCAGCTGTCTGCCATAGCTAGTGGTGGTCTGTAGTGATGTTCCAGATCTTTGTATTGTTCTGCTCAAGGCAAATCTATGCAATACTGTTGTCATGTCAAAATTATTTTCATCGTCGTGTCCTCTTCTCCAACACAATAAACGGCTGTCAGTATTCTAGTCAGTGCTTTACGCTTTGCCTGTCTCTCTCTCGGCTTTTTCTATCTCCTTCGGCTTTTCTTTCTTAGTATGCTGGTTGTGCCCAGTGCGTGCTCTGAAGATTTTTGATTGGTCGAAACGAATGTTTGTAAGAGATTTGTTCTTTTGTTCGTGGTCATAGAAAATCAGCACGCCCATACATCATGGTGGAATAGAAGTGCATGAGGCGTTTATTCCATGTTATCTGAAAACACTTTCCATTTTTACAAGAATATGAAAATTGTAATGGTTATGAAAATGACTTGCATGAGGGAAATATCAAACGTTGAATATGGTGTATGACTATGTTGAGTTTAGCTCTAAAGTGTTTCGAAAAACATGTTGAATCTGGGCATCAAAATATGTGATGATGATGATGTTGGATATATTGTATTTTAACATGCTTCAATTTGATTTTGAAGTTTCTTTTTCTGTTTCTGTTTTCGTCATGTTTGATGCATTTTAGCAGTGATATACAATTTTGTAAGGATTAGTTCAAAGAACTGGCGAATCGTTTTGTACACTTACTGTCACTGGAATCCTTGAATGGATTGTGTAAAAAATGTTTACGTTTTTGTGTGTGTCAGGATTTTTTAAAAAAACGTATCACTGAAATTGTGTTGAAATGTATCCCTGGCATTTTACATTCCATGTAACTTCAGTTTTAGCTTTTTGCAGTAAGATACTGCATTGTGCTTTGTTGCCTTGCCTTTTGCTATTTATTGGTGGATACTTCCATTGGGAAATTCAGGTCCTGGTGGACCCTTCCATTGGGAAATTCAGGTCCTGGTGGACACTTCCTTTGGGAAATTCAGGTCCTGGTGGACATTTCCTTTGGGAAATTCAGGTCCTGGTGGACACTTCCTTTGGGAAATTTAGGTCCTGGTGCATTGTCAGTGCTGTGCCCTTTGGTTTGTGTTGGTTGAATTGTTTAGCGGCAAACACATTAGTGTGGCAACGCAAATGCAATCAAAAGCCAAAAAAAAAAACAGCCTGTGCTTGTTTAGACACACAGGATGTGATCACACTGATGCTGAAATGCTAACAAGCATGCCATCTGCAATCCACATATTCGTTTTACCCTCCCCAGTAAGTGAAGTGTTGCGTTCGTGGACGATTACAGGTGGGATGACCTTGACATTTTGCAACTACTTACCTCCCCTCCCCCCCCCCCCCCCCCCTTCCTCTTCCACTGTGTGTCTGTCACCCCTTACTTTCTTCCACTCCCTTCCTTTCTCTCCATTCCATTCTTTCCCTCCAGCCCAGAAAGCGCTGTGCATAGTCAGCTGGACTATACAGTGACACTAAAACTGTTCTCTTGGTGTGTGTGTGTGTGTGTGTGTGTGTGTGTGTGTTCGTTCACATGGGCTTGTGGACCAGTTATGTCATCTTTTCCCCTGGAAACTGCATGTTCACGCTTTGTTCTGTTCCCCTCTGCCGCAGTTGTTGCACCCACCGCTGTGGCTTCGACCCCGATGGCCAGTATAGCCGTAGAGATGAGAAATGGTTTCTCATTCAGTGCCCATAGGTTTTGACAAACATAGCGACATTGATTTTTTTTTTCTTCGGGGGGGGGGGGGGGGGGGGGTCAAGGAGGGGAAAACTTCTTGCCAGACACAGACTGTTTAGCCTCTGTGATGTATGCAGAGTGCAGGATCTGGGGATTTTGGTTTGTGCACAAATGTGTTCAGTTTAAAGAGGAACTTTGCTTTGGGTATATAGTTGCCTTTGCGTTAATGCACTAATGTATTTGCAGCTTACGTCATTTGAAGACGTATGTAGTGATGAAAATGTGTGTGTTTGTCTTGTATTCCTTTTTGTTGGCATGCATTCTTGTTAAAATGTGTGCGTCTCTTGTTCCACATGTTTTTGTTTGTCTTTTGTTCATGTTATAGTTTCATACAGTTTGTAAAATATTTTTGTTTTATACAGTCATACGTACCTACAAAAATATATATCTCCTATTACTCTTGTAGTCATGTACGCTTACCAACATGTGTTTCTGTTTGTTGTTCATCCTATAATCATATGAAATTGCTTAAAAATGTTTATCTTAATTGTACATTCATCTTACAGGGGGTGAAACTTCTGTTTGATCATCATTTTTTTTTGTGCGCGTTTTTTTTTTGTTGTTTTTTTTTTTTTTTTTTTTGTTTTTTACAAAAAAAGGCTTGCAAGAGCTTCCGAACACAAACTTTTTGGCACCGAGAACAGAAATTGGAAATGAGCGGTTGAAGTTCGGCCCTCGCTCTGTAGAGGTCATGGCTAGTACTGCGGAGAGGGCCATCAAGCTCACAGCTTGGCATTGTTTTGCCACCAGTTGTAAGCCAGCTGGCTAAAGCGCGCCTGCAAGGGTGAAAGGTGTGAAAGTGCGTCAGAAGGTTAACATGACTGAGAAGAAGAGCAGGTGAGGTGTGGGAATGGCCAGGTGAAAAAACTTGCCGACAGGTCTCTGCATCAACAGTGGTGTGCGAAGCTAGATCATGCTGGCTGGTGTCAGTTTGACATGGCGGTGTACGGTTGTTGACGGTGCAGGGCTGAAATGGGCCTACGGATCAAATGAGAAGACGGTTCACAGAGCATGCTCGGAACCCTCCTGAACTTCGGAAGAATCTAGAACTGAAACTGATTTTTGCATTCAGGGTTGATATGCACTTATCTCTCTCTCTGCCTCTGTCTCTCTGTGCTGCTCTCTATCGCTATTCTCATCTCTCTGTCTCTGTCTCTCTGTGATGCTCTCTATCGCTATTCTCATCTCTCTGTCTCTTGACCTTTAGCAGCTTTCTGGCTTGACAACTTTGATGCAGTGGAATGTGTTACCAGCCTTACGTGGCTTCTTTGGTCAGGTGGGCTGTTGTCAGTGTAACTTTTCCCCACAGTTCTTATCACAGAATGTATTCCTGTACCTGTACTTGCTTTGGTCTTCTTCAGTTTGTTCCAACCCTCTCTCTCTCATGCGCACACGCACGCACGCGCACACACACACACACACACACACACACACACACACTCTCTCTCTCTCTCTCTCTCTCTCTCATACATACATGCTCACACACACACATTCTCATACATACATGCACTCACGCACGCACACACACACACACACACGCACACACACACACACATATGCACACACACACACAGACACACACACACATACACACACATCCCTGTTTAGGTGAAATGCTGTTTCTAGTCTGTGTCTCTGATAGCTTGATTGTATGCCATTTGCTGGTGTTCAGTGCATGTGGTGTCTCTCATTAAATTCTCTGAAAATTCACCTTCATTTCATGGACTCGTGTTGAAAGTTCACAGTTCTACCCGCCATGATAACAGAGGCAAAACGTTTGTCCTAAAAGAGGCTTCAGTTTGCATCAAAATCAGTTCAGTTTTCTTTCAAATATGTATCAGAATTTCTCCAGCTTCAAGGAGTTGTGCCCCTGTGCCCTCCCAACAGGAGCACTGCCCTTTGTGCCCCACCACGGGCTGTGGTGGCCCCTTGATCCCTCTCTTTCCCTTTCTGGAAAAAAAAAATCACCATTTCACCTTTGATTTTCTATTCATGCGTATTTTCTAAAATGTGTTCGTGCTGTTTACTCACTGAAATGTTAGGCTTGTTCTTTTAGAAGCGCCCCTCCCCCCCCCCCCCCCCCCCATCCCCTCGCACCACCCAGGCGGTTGAATGGTGGAAGCGAAAGCCTGTAAGGCTGAAGTCATGAGTTCAAACCACTTGGATGGTGTTGCGGCAGACAGCTCTTCAAAGCCTTCGCCCAGCCAGCAGTAAAAAATGGCAACTTGATTCAGTGCAGGGAAGAGTAAGGGGGGTTGTGGGGAGGGGGTGGGGGGTGGGTGCAGAAGATGAGGGTTGGGCTCCGACTTCCTATTGCTGTGCCCTGGACGTGTTAAACAGCCATCAGCCTGTTGGCCCAGGGGGCAGATAGACTGTAAGACATTAACCTTTCACCTTAGACTGTAAGACATTAACCTTTCACATTAGACTGTGAGACATTAACCTTTCACCCTAGAAAGTCAGACATTAACCTTTCACCCAAGACTGTCAGACATTAACCTTTGACCCATCCTATGGTGACCATGTATTTTTAGATTAACATGTTTGTTTTATTCTGTCTTTGTGTTATCGTTGTAATCATGCGTTCTTTCTTCGTCTTTTTTTTTTTTTTTTTTTTTTTTTTTGTCTTTTAAAGTTTTGTAACCATGTTACTTGCCTTTTTGTTACTTCTGTCATCATGACTATGTCTTTTGAACACCCCCCCCCCCCCCCCATCCCCACCCCCCACCCCCCACCAGCTGAACGGAAGCATTGGCAGTTGATTCCAGTGATGGTGATTCCGGTGATCCTGGTGATGGTGTTGGTGAGGGTTCCAAGGGAAGCCACAGGATGACCTGAATGCGGCCGGCCTGGCTGCGCTGATGGTGCAGGGGCTGTGAGAGAGGGGGTTGGGTGCTTCCTTGGACAGAGCGGACAGCCGTGTGCCATGATGTGTCGTCCGTCTTGCCAAAGCACAGCGCTTGGTTTTTGTACAGTGAATGTAGTAGAACCGTGGAATCTTAACAACTATAGCTAAACTTTTACTTTTCCTGTCACAGCAAGGTAGTGGAGTTCACTAAACACCAGTGTGAATAATGTGCACACACACACACATACACACACACACACACACACACACATACACATTGATGCAGGCATTAATCTTCCTTACCAGAAGCCCTGTTAAGCTGTGGACTGCCGCAGTAGGTTTCCTGTAGGCAGCTGTTTGGGTCGCACACTAAAACAGACCGATGGACTGCCTCAGGAGTATCGTGTAGGCAGCTGTTTGGGTCGGACACTAAAATACTGATTGGCTGCTTCAGTAGGTATCCTGTAGACAGCTGTTTGGGTCAGACACTAAAATACAGATTGGCTGCTTCAGTAGGTATCCTGTAGACAGCTGTTTGGGTCAGACATTAAAATACCGATTGGCTGCTTCAGTAGATATCCTGTAGGCAGCTGTTTGGGTCAGACTGTAAAACACACCAAAGGACTGCCTATCCTGTAGGCAGCTGTTTGGGTCGGACACTAAAACAAACTGATCTCATAGCACAGCAATTTTGTCTTCCATGTTGGGTCCTCCTCTACTTGGGGAGTGTTCCCGTCACTCACCATTCCAGTAGCTTATGTCAAGCTGTACCAGTTTTACGTCAGTTTACATCAGTTACACATGAGTTTACATCAATTATACGTCACTTTACATCAATTATACATAAGTTTACATCGGGTATACGTGACGAATGAAGCCCAATAGCAGCGTGAAGAAAACCAGTGGGCAGTGGGGCCTATTCTCCCACCCACCCCCCACCCCCCTCGCTCCTCATGATGGCAGTTGTTGGTTTTTTGCCCGCGGGGGCCGGAATAGCTCAGTTGGTAGAGCACCGGACTCGTAATCCAAGGTTTGCGGGTTTGAATCTCCGCCAGGCTGTTTCGGTACAGGGTGATTTTTCCCTCGGCAGTTAACATTGGTTCTGACTCCATTTCCCATACAGTCCTTTGAATGAGACTATATAAACCGAGGTTCCGTGTGTGAACGCACACATAACATCTTGCACACACACTAAAATCCCATCACCAACTTTCGGAAGAGAAGCCAGCTTGGCCATTAGTATGGATGACATGTGTTACACATAGCATGTACCTTCCCCAACGATGGAGTATGGTTGCCTTAATGGCGGGATAAAAAAAAAAACAGTCGTGCACACAAAACTCCACTCCCTTTGTTGGGGTAGATGGGATTAATATTTTCCTGTCCATGTAGGGAGTGTCTGCAGGAGTATCAGCCTGCGTAAACAGAAGAAGAAGAAGAAGATTGTTGCCTGTCATCCAGTGGAAGTGTGATCACAGCTCTGTGAATTCTTCCACGTGTGCAGTCAGCGGTCGTCACGGTCGCCGGTGGAGCCAAGTCTGTCGACACTTGATCGACACAGTCAGAGGACTTTTGTTTTCCAGAGGCAAGGGGTTGATACATTGTTACCCCTCGTAGTAGATGGAAGGGGAGGGTGGGGGGGGGGGGGGGGGGTCGCATGGCATGAACATTTCCTTTCTGTGAGTGCACACGTGCAGAGCAAAATAGTGGATAGGGCAGTAACTCTCTGGCATGCGAGCGGTATAAATTCCCTGGTTGGTATAATGTGAATGTTCCTCATGGAAAGTACATTTGTTTGTTCTACACAAGCAAAATTTGTACCGTCAGGTACAATGTAATGATAGGAAACATTCCAGTTTGTTTTGTATGAGACGTAGCTTCTTTTCTGCGAATATTAATCAGATGGCACTATAACAGTGTCACTTCGGTAAGTTCCCTTTCTGGGTTCCTGGCTGGGAGGAAAGCACACATTGGTTCAAGAGCAGACCGACAGCCATGGCAGTCATCCAACGCACCGTGATGTCAGCCACAGTGAGAGAGTTGGGGCGGGGTGGGGGGGGTGTGCAGACATTCCTGCCCATCCATGCAAGAGTCAGTACTGACGTTGTACTGGTCTTGAAGAACACCATTTTCAGTACAGCTGTCACAGTTGGAGGCCGACCCTCAGGATGAGGTGAGCGCCCCTCATCGCAGCCTCCACAGAGCCCTGCCCTTTTTTCCCGCAGAGTGGCAGGTGCCTGCTGCGTCTTGACGGGACCTGCACTCTTGGACAAGGTGCCCACGGATGCAGACCTCTCAGGGTGTCCCCTTTGCTGTTAACAGTCTGAGCTCCACATGGTCTGGGGCTGAAAGAGGTGAGGCAACCAGGAGCCTTGCGTCCACCGTCCCTCCCTTCCTGTTCGTCGTCCCTCCTCCCTCCTTTGTCTCTGAAGTCCAGGGCACTGGGTGCCTTACCAGAGGGTCAGTGTCCGAAGACCCAGGCAGAACGCGGTCTCTGTTGCTGTATGGCAATCTGTGTTCCACATCAGTGGATCCGCCACCTGAGGATTGCCCCAGACAGAACGCGGTCTCTGTTGCTGTCTGACAATCTGTGTTCCACATCAGTTGATCCGGATCGTGGATCCGCCTCCTGACGACTGCCAGGTCACATGGCATGGTACCCGTCGTCTGCTCCCACGCCCAGGCTTACTGGTTCCAGCTGACATGGGGCACTGTCAGTCAACGGTCACCTCCCAAACATCAAGGCCTCCTAAATGGTGGAATCGTGATTTCTAGCAGTAGAGACTGGAACTACACGGGCTTACACCTGTCAGATCACAACGGTATGCCATTGTCAGGCTGCCTAGAGGTGCAAACACCAGGAGGTGATACCTTTGATAAGTGATAAAATCATTCTTTAATCACAGATCTGTATAGTTACTTTCAAGAATTTACTTTATAATTCTAAGAAAAATCTTCCTTCATTTGATCTTTCAAAACATGCTTTTCAGTTGGGGGGGGGGGGGGGGGGGGGGGGGGGGGGGGGGGGGAGATAGCTTAAAGGCGTGAGAGATGATGCTTCAGTCCTTCAAGATCATTTCTTGTATGTATTGAGGGTGTCAGGAAATAAAAAGCTACGGGGGTGGCAAATGCCTGATGGACTAACTATCAAATGGTCTGATGAAGTAGCACTCTGCCCCGTCCTTTATTAGGATGCAGGCAGTTCCATCCACCTCCCCCTTCTCCACACGCATTTTGATGCGAAATGGACTGGTTTGAACACGTGCCTTGATATACTGTACCCTTCAGCTTGCACTTCTCACTTCTTCTGAGCAGGTGAACAGACCTGTGAGCTGAACACCAGGTGACAGACAACGCCCATCTTGCGCCAAATTTAGTAACAAAGATAAGTGATCGCTCTTCTTCCTTTTCGTTGTCTGACTGTTGTTTACTTTGCCTGGAAAAGGCCTAAGAGGTTGAAGCATGTCGTGTTTTGTCTTGTGATTCGTTTGTCCATGTTGATTAGTGGTCTCATTTTTTAAACCAGGCGACAAATTTTGTTGCAAATTGTAGGTTGTCCCAAACTGTAGGTTGCCCCATTTTTTTTCAGTGTGTGTGTGTGTGTGTGCTGCAAATAGGACATAATAGTGGTTTTTGTTTCTTGATTTGTTTGGTTGGTTTTCAGTACGCAAACTTTTCATGTCAGGCCAGTTTGATTGTCATACTTGTGTATAAATTGCATTGTAAACAAGAGAGCTTGGTATCCACAGCATGGCTGAAGGACTGACTAGTTGATGTAAAATCCGAATGTGGGTGAAGCTGTGTCCAGGTATGGGTTGAAGTCGGGTGCGTCTCTCCTCAGTACAGCGGGCTTCAGAACAGGTTTTCACTGGTAAACAGATGGGTAATTCTAGGGACCAACTTCACCATTTCATTTTCCTTTGCCCTCGTGTTGAAAAAAAAAAACAACGAAATGATGTGGTTGACCATGTTGCAAGTGTGGTTGAGGCAGTCCATGTCCCATTTTGTGTTTAGACATGAACTGATGAGAGCAGACTTTCCTCAACATCGAACAGCTTCCCTTTGTGGCAACAAGCAGGAATGGAGGGTTTTTATCTTGTTGAGTGAAAAAAAAAAAATGGCCGTTTCTTATAAAACTTTGAACATCACCGTCAGGGTAAACACTGTAACATCTGCAGGGGAAGGAGGTCAAGTGAACGGACAGAGAAGGGACCTTCTTCAGCTGTAGAAAGTAGTAGTCATTACAGTCACATGTGTATCGGTACCTTCTTTTTTTTTTTTCTTACTTTTTTTCCCCCCACTCAAAATTCATCTGTAAAGATTGCAGACAAACGTCCGTGGAAATGTGCATGTTCAACACAAAACCCAACAGTGAAATGCATGCCCTAGGTTCCTGCTGGCCATGTTCGTCACCAGTGTAGAATACCCGGAGGCCTCCCCCGGACCAGTGTCAGCAGTGTAGAATACAAAGGGGCCATGTATATTGCACCTCCCGCAATCCCTCCCTCCCCTTCCCCTGCCCCCCCCCCTCCCCATCCCCATCCCAAATCGTGTTGTCACTGTGCAAAAACAGGAGAATGCATTGACCCCTAGAATGATGTCATCGATTTGGAATACTAGGGCATGTGTGGACCCATCCAAATAGTGTCATTAGTGTACAATACCAGGCCATGTACTGACTTGTAGAACAGTGCCCTCACTGTAGAATACAGGGCCACTGACCCGTAGAACAGTGCCCTCACTGTAGAAGACAGGGCCACTGACCCCCAGAAACAGTGTCCTCACTGTAGAAGACAGGGCCACTGACCCGTAGAACAGTGTCCTCACTGTAGAAGACATTCCAGGCATTGACCCCCCAAGACTGTGATCAGTGTCTGCATGCTCCAAAGCAACGTGTCATCAGTGTAGAACCCTCCCATCCCCTTCCTTGAACCCCCATGTCTTTTCCTCCTCCTCCCTCTCCCCCAGCCTGCAAAGCATGTTCCTGTTGGTGTGGTGGTTTGTTTCTGGATGTTGGTGATGTGACCCCACAGAATGGAGAATTTTGTGTGTGAATAAAACAGGGTCTTCTCAGCTCTTCCATGTTGGGTCGTGTCACCCGATTGTTCGGGTACATTAGTGTAAATATGTATGAACGTATTCCGTGGAATGTTATGGAAGTTCTTGCCATATATGGTGTTAATCAGTGCACAGTTAGCTCTGTGTTGGACTATTGAGCACAACCTGTATTTAATCTTGTGTATCTGTGGGCACACAGTGTATGTACAGTTTTGTATGTTTAACCAACATGGGATGACTGTTGAGAGGTCACTGCCTGTTGCGGTCTGCACCTCTGCTGCCAAGACAGC
>JADBJO010007057.1:117500-120441 GCA_016801955.1 Conus betulinus
CTGTTATTGATAGCAGATTAACTGTCAACAACTGGCAATGCTTCTTGCCCAGACCAAAAAAAAAAAAAAGGAAAGCCACCAGAGTAGGGAAGAGGGGGAGAGGGTGGGGGTGAAAACTGCCCTACACGCCAACCCTATCAGCCTGTGACTTGAGCTGAGCAACCTGGCATTCGGCAACGATGACCTATCTCAAAAGTCAGCCCCACAGAGTTCAGACCATGGATGAACACCAGCTGACCACCAGCCAACGTCTTCCTGTTGATGGCCGATCCTTGTCTGATGGGCTCAGTGCTGCCTCATCTACACTCTCCGACCCAAACCTATCTCCACAGATTCATCACCTTTATCCTCAAAACATCCAAACCTGTCTCCACAGATTCATCACCTTTATCCTCAAAACACTGCTACCCTCATCTATACTCTCCAATCCAAACCTGTCTCCACAAATTCATCACTTTTATCATGAAAACACTGCTACCTCATCTACACTCTCCAATCCAAACCTGTCTCCACAGATTCATCACCTTTATCCTCAAAACACTGCTACCTCATCTATACTGTCCGATCCAAACCTGTCTCCACCTTTATCCTCAAAAACCTCACAGATCAAGATGAAGTGAACACCTTTCTGTCACCTTGCTTTCACCTTGACCTCAGCTTCAATTTCCACAATAGCGAGTTCATGGTTCAAGGTGATGTTTCAACAATGGCATATCCACAATCGGGGGAAGGGTTGATGGCGGCTGTAGGAGGAACGTGGAGACTACTCCCCCCTCCCCCCATCCTCCCTTTGATTTCCCCCTCCATTCACCCCAGTTCTCTTTCAATTATCTCCCCCTCCCCTCCCTTCCGATCTCTCCTCTCTCCCCCCCCCCCCCCCCCCCCCCCCCCCCCCCCCCCCCCCCCACCCACCATGATTCACAGTCACAGATAACCAAATCACAATTGGCAGAGCACAAAAGACAACGACTTACGAGGGAAGGATGGAAGGACGCACTGCAGCCTCCCAGAAACTGCTGCCAGTGACGTCACTTCCTGTGGACCCAAGGCCGTCCGTGCTGGCCACCAACCCTGATGACATCACTTCCTGTGGACCCCCAGGCCGTCCGTGCTGACCACCGGCCCTGATGACGTCACTTCCTGTGGACCCCAGGCCGTTCGTGCTGACCACCGGCCCTGATGACATCACTTCCTGTGAACCCCAGGCCGTTGTGCTGGCCACCAGCCCTGATGACATCACTTCCTGTGAACCCCAGGCCGTCCGTGCTGACCACCGGCCCTGATGACATCACACTGCCAGCACTGAAATGGGTCATACTGACATCACTTCCTGTACAGACGTGAGGAAAGAAGGGGAGGTGGGGGTCCGTCCAATAGGAAAAGACATCAATATAAAGTTGGAGGCAAGCCTGGAATGCCCACAGTTCAGCATGAATTACTTTAAAGCACCAAAAATAAAACAGTTTTCTTTTTTTGTTTCAATCTCAGCAGACTAGATGATGAAAAGACAAAAATAATTATAGTCTGTTAATACATTGTTTTAAAGAGTAATATAAGCCAGTCTTCTTACCCCCCACCCTTCTCACGTTTGCTCTCCTGCCCCAATCCCCCCTCCCCCCACCCCCATCCCCTGTCACCACACTCCCACACTCTTCATCTTTCATCCAGGAAAGCAAAGACCAAAAAAAAAAAAAAAAAAAAAAAAATGAAAGTGACATGATGAGAACCTTCCGGAAAAAAATGAGTTTCTCATCTTTTTTTTGTTGTGGTATTTTTGTTCCTTTTCTTTTCTTGGAGAGAGAGAGAGAGAGAGAGAGAGAGAGAGAGAGAGAGAGAGAGAGAGAGAGAGAGAGAGAGGGGGGGGGGGGGGGGGGGGGGCAGGGGTGATGAACTTGAGAATTCAAGTCAATTTTGTAGGCATATACCCCCCCTCCCTCAATCAAAAAAATCACATCCATACTACAAAAAAACAAAACAAAAACAAAAACAAATGAAGAAAAGGTTCACATCCATGTCACTACCTGTGAAGAACTCGGATCAGCTTTCTCCTGGAGCTGCGCCGTGGCCATGTCCAGAGCGTCCTGCTCCCTCACCTTCTCCATCGTCAGAGTTCCCTGCCCCTGACAGGTCACTCATGTCCAGAGCGTCCTGCTCCCTCACCATCTCCATCGTCAGAGTTCCCTGCCCCTGACAGGTCAGCCCAGTGATCTCCCTTGTTCTTTAGGGATGGAGGTGCTGATGGGGGTGGGCAGGCCTGAACCCTGCCACCAGAACTCGTCTTTCTGGCTCCGCTCCTGTCTGAGACGCTTCTCTCGGCTGATGGGGGCTCCGTGTCGAAGCGCTCAATGTACCCGAAACAGAGATGGACCCATGTGTGTGAGTTTCCAATGTGTGTGAGTTTCCAGTGTGTGTGAGTTTCCAATGTGCGTGAGTTTCCAATGTGCGTGAGTTTCCAATGTGCGTGAGTTTTCAATACTGCAGGATACATGTCTAGGAGAAACAAAAAAACAAAAAAAAAAAAAAACAAAAAAAAAACAAACAAACAAACAAACAAACAAAAAATGAAACTGCATTGATGTAATGACAAAAAGATACACCTGGACATGGGAGGGGTTTGTGCAACAAAAAAAAAAAAAAAAAAAAAGAAAAAGAAAAAAAAAAAAAAAAAGAAAGAAAGAAAGAATGAAAAAAAAATGAAAAAAAAGAAAAGCCCAGACAGGATTTAGCAGTTTATGATCCTTGGGAATAGATGACAGAATACATTCAGTCAGAAATGTTGAATATTTTTTTTGAAAAAAAAAAAAAAAAGCCAGCAGGGGGGGGGATTTTTGTACTATCATATATTCTTCTCACATTTTCTATCAACAGCACTTTACAATTTTCTGTCTTTCAATTTTCTTTTTGTTTTTAACAGTGGATCTTTTTTTTCTATTATCAGCCA
>JADBJO010007058.1:0-10000 GCA_016801955.1 Conus betulinus
TGTGTTTGTGGTATGTGTCTGTATGTGCCGCGCGCGGTGCGTGCGTCTCGTGGGTTCGCGCATCGAGTGTGTGTTGATGTGTGTGTGTGGTATAATGCGCGCCCGCGCGGTGCTTGCGTGCGTAGGTTCGCGCCATCGAGTGTGTGTGTGTGTGTTGTGTGTGTGGTGTGTGTGTGTGGTGTGTGGTGTGCGTGCGTGTGCGCGCGTGCGGCGCATGCGTCGCGTGGTGTTGGATACTCGCGTGCGCACTAGCGTATTGATGGCTAAGAGGAGGAAGGAGGGTGGGTGGTAGTGACCGTGGTCTTCAGGCGGGAGGTGGCCAGACACACACGCGGCCGCCTCGTGACCTTCACGGCCGTGGGCGAAGGCTTGCAGACGCAGGCTGGCATGACTTGAAAGCGCGAGATTTGATCAGTGTTGTTCTCGGAGTACTTGCAGTGTGTTATTGATCGTTCACACTGTGTTTTGAACTGTCGCCTGTGCTTTATTTGGACAGTGAATGAGTTCCAACATGCCAAAGAAGTGCTGTGTGCCTGGTGTAGGGGCATTTTATGACAAGGAGAACATGTCCCTGTGATGCAGATTGGCGACACGTGTGTGTGTGTGTGTGTGTGTGTGTGTGTGTGTGTGTGTGTTAGTGGGTGTGAGTGAGTGAGTGAGGGAGTGAGGTGAGTGTGTTGTGTGTTTGTGTGTGTGTGTGTGTGTGTGTGTGTGAGTGAGTGAGTGAGTGTGTGTGTGTGTGTGTGGTGTGTGTGTGTGTGTGTGTGTGTGTGTGTGTGTGTGGTGCGCGCGTGCATTTACTTGTCAGTGCCCATCAGAGGAGTGCCATACAAGGCATGTATGTTCCCTCATATTCCACACATCCTAAACCTTTTTTGTTTCTTTTGCAGGACGGGTGGCCCACACATAGTCTAAGTTTAAGTGGGAAAGTTTTTTGGACGGTTAGCTTTCTCCTGCCCTGAGGGATGTTGGTCACAGTAAGAGCTGGTTTGTCAGAAGTGAAACGACTGTCAGGCGGAATATGTACACCAATCTTAAATAAACTTGGTAGTATGCTGGGGTGGAGGTGGGGGTAACCAATGAACAAGGCTGACATTATGGAATGGAACACACACACACACACACACACACACACACACACACACACACACACACACACACACACACACACCCTCACACCACACACACACACACCACACACACACACACAGAACACACACACACACACACACACACAATAAATAAATGCTATTCTCTCCTTTATCGTTGGTCGTTTCCTTTTCTTTTCCTGGCGCCTTTATTTCCGCTAGTGTTACTGCACTTATGATGTCATTGTTATTACCGTCATTGTCATTTTTACCTTTATACTTCTAAGCATTATGTCCTATTATCACTAATCCCATTGCCAGCCATAATTGTAGAATTAAAATAATGATAATACTTAGATACAATAACTTAATTTTTAGAGAGAGAGAGGGGGGAGGGAGAGGGGGAGAGAGAGAGAGAGAGAGAGAGAGAGAGAGAGAGAGAGAGAGAGATTGTGTATAGGTGTGAATATGTTGCCCCCCCCCCCCCCCCCCCAGTCAGTATATAACCCATCCCCTTCTTCCCTCCACCCTCATACCATCAAACACCTTAAAGTTACATGTACCAACCCACACTTCAGTTCAATCTCAGCCCACAATATCTTCCCACTAAACACACATACTACCATATCCCCACTATTTACCTTACACATAACTTATAGCTATCTTCCTTTCCCTTCTCACCCACACCCTCTCTATTTCTCACATCAGTCTATTGTTTATTCAGATACTTGTCCACTCCATTTCCTTCACTTCATTTGGTTTTCTTTTATTTTCTAGTCTCTCGGCTCACCACACACTCTCACGCGCACACACGAATAACACGTGAAATGTCGCGCTCATCTCCCCTACCTCTCACATCCTCACGCACTATGATGTGTGTGTGTGTGTGTGTGAACTTTGGTGTGTGTGTGTGCTCACACGTGGATGTGTGTGTGTGTGTGTTGTGTGTACACATATATCATATATATATATATATATATATATATATATATGTGTACCTGTGTGTGTGTGTGTGTTTGTGTGTGTGTTGTGTGTGTGTGTGCTGTGTGTGTGTATCCGCGCGCGCGCGCGCGCGCACGCGCACACACACCCACACACACGCACCACACACACACACACACATCCTTCCCATAACTTATATCTTCGTTTCCTTTCTGTTCTTCCTGTCCTCCCCTCTCTCCCTCCCCTCCCTTGGTTGTTGTGTGTTGTTGTGGTGTGTTATGTATATGTTATATATATATATAATATAGTATATATGTATATATATATATAATATAATATGTATATTGTGTATATATGCCAACTTTTTAAACTTTTCTAGCCTCCTATAGCATCACTACCATTACTGTAGAGTTACAATCACAATTATTAACAAAACTATTACTGTAATTATTAATATACCTATTGGATTCCATCCTTCCCATAACTTATATCTTCTGTTTTCCTTTCTGTTCTTCCTGTCCTCCCCCCTCTCTCCTCCTCCCCTTGGTTGTTGTTGTTGTTTTTGTTTTGTTTGTTTGTTTTCCTCCTTACTATCAGAATTAATACCTTTAGTACCATAAATATTAACATTGTTATTTTTATTTTTTATTGTTTTTTATTTTTATGTTCATCTATTTATTCTATTACCATTATTTTTCATTTTTTTTTTTATGCATTTATTATTATTCATTATTATTATTATTTCTTTTTTTTTAATGTTTCATTTATTTATTATTTGATTATTATAAAAATGTATTTTCTAAAATATATTTCTGTATCGTGCTTTTATTACCTTAACCTTCACTATCGTTGTTAGTAGTATCATTCAGTAATAATATTGCTAGTATTGATACTACCACCACTAGCATTGACATCACCATCGCCTTCGCCTCTCTGGGACTGTTGCCACGGCAACCCTGCTGTTTAAGAATCCTCTAACCACTCTCCTTTCTCCCATACCCATACTTATTGACACCAAGATTGGTAGTAATCTTTTTTTTTTTTTTTTTTTTTAATATTTTGACCATTATTAGTATCCTATCAGTAATATATTATCATCATTACGACTTTGACTCACACATTATTTCCCTTCCAACAGCCTCGTTCTCATTCAACAACGCTTCTTCCTTGCGCGAGGTCGAAACGCGTTGTGTGTTGTCTTGTGACTCGTTTGTCCACGTCTCTCTGGGCGGTTCGCTGACAATTATTTAAGATTTATGTTGGTCACAGTTTGACACCTTACTGTCACATTTCTCAACCAGCAGCAAGGAGGACAGGGGGGGGGGGGGGGGGGGTGGGGGGGGGGGGGGCACAGACATGATGAAGCAACAGATATGCATCTTTTCATTGCTGCTCTGCCAGATTTGTGCTCAGCGGCGAGAAGACTGAAGATGAAGTTGAAGATAATTCAATTCCCCAAAGAAAGACCTCAATTTTCCGTGGAACAACTGAAATAGCTCGCATTACCAGTAAAGGAGTACTGTTGTCAAACCTGGCTTTGGGCCCTTTCAGATTTTCGCTTCAGCTTCTTTATGTATTCTATGTTAAGAAACACCCTTTTAAACGCCTACCACATAGGCTACATCATATCTTTACTTTTTTTCCCCCAACCTCTCCCCCTCCCCCGCCTCTCTCTCTCCACCTCTCCCCCTCTCCCCAAATCTGCCCATACCCACCATTACTATATTCAACCATCCCATCTACTTATATATCATGATTTATAACATAACATATAGAGTATAACATATACACCCCAAACACCATCTCCACCCATCCAGATATGCATATACATAGACGCATGCACACGTGGACAATCCATATGGGCCTATTTTTTTTCATTGGAGTTTCCACCCCCCCACCACCATCACTCATCCACGTCTCGCTCGCTCCCACCGTTTGTTTGTTTTGCATGGGGTTTTTTTTATTATTGTTTTTTTTTCCTCAAGCGCCCCCTTCCAAGCGTAAGACTCCTCCTTTACCACTCTTTCCCTTTCATTTTTTCTCTGATTCTATTTCTGCTTGGCTTTTCCCTCTGTCTGCCTCTCTTTTTCCTTCTCCCGATTACACGCGCACACACGCTCGCGCGCGTGAACGCGCACGGCACGCAAAACACACACACACACACACACACACACACACACACACACACACACACACACCACACACGGCGCCGCGTCTTTAAATTTGCATTGGTTTCCATTTACGTATGTTTTTATTCGTCTTTGTCTATACGTATTCATGGTTTGTCTTTCATTGAGATTCATCCTCCGCGGGGGGGGGGGGTCCTAAAGACGGTCTATGACCAAACGTTAATGATGACATTTCTGTTCTGTTCTGTTTGTGTTGGCTTGTTTTGTTTCTCAAAGATGTTTGTACTGTTGATTGGTTGGTAAAAGGCTGGCCAGTCAAGGACAGAATGATTCTCCTTCCCCAGCTTAGTCCTGACCTCACAAACGCCTAGACATCTAAATGATAGCCATGTTTTGTCATTCTTCTCAACTCGATATTCCAGATAAGAAAACACAGCAACAACAACAAAAATCTCAAGTGAACCGGTCTTTTCTTTAAGACAGACACACACCGGCACACACACACGCACACACACACACACACGTCACACACACACAACACACCACACACACACACACCACTGACCTAGCTCTCACAAACGCCTAGACATTCTAAATGATAGCCATGTTTTGTCATTCTACTATTTCTTCTAGGTCAGAAAAAGACAAGCAACCACAACAAAAATCTCAAGTGACCGTTTCGGTTCGTTCTTTCTTATGGAGCACACACAACACACACACACACACACACACATTGGGCACAAACACGACAACACAACACAAACACACACATCCCCCAAAACACACACCATCCCATTCTGACCTCACAAAACGCTAGACCATTCTAAATGATAGCCATGTTTGTCATTCTACTTATTCCAGTAATAAGAACGCAAACAGCAACAACCACAAAAATCTGCAGTGAACCGTTTACTACAGAACGCATCTCAACTCTTAAGAACGCACCATTTTTCACACACACCTGACGAACGTGTTGCACAGAGCACACAGCACACACACCACACACACACACACACACACACACACAACACACACATTCTGACGCTCACAGCAAACGACGCCTTAGACATTCTAAATGATAGCCATGTTTGTCATTTCTTACTTATTCCAGAATCAGACAAACAGCCCAACAACAAAAATCTCAAGTGAACCGTTCTTTCTTAAGAACACACACACACACCACAACACACACACACACACACACACACACACAACACACACAACAACACACATTCTGACCTCACAAACGCCTAGACATTCTAATGATAGCCATGTTTGGTCATTCTACTTATTACCAATCAGAAAACCAGCAACAACAAACAAAAAATCTCAACCGTGAACCGTTCTTTCTTAAGACCACCCACACACACACACACACACAAACACACACAGACACACACAACCACACACACACACACACCACACACACACTTCTGTCTGACCTCACAAAGATAGCCATGTTTGTCATTCTACTTATTCCAGATCAGAAAACAGCAACAACAACAAAAATCTCAAGTGAACCGTTCTTTCTTAAGAACACCACACACACACACACACACACACACACACACACACACACACACACACACACACACACACACACACATTCTGACCTCACAAACGCCTAGACATTCTAAATGATAGCCATGTTTGTCATTCTACTTATTCCAGATAAGAAAACAGCAACAACAACAAAAATCTCAAGTGAACCGTTCTTTCTTAAGAACACACACACACACACACACACACACACACACACACACACACACACACACACACACACACACACATTCTGACCTCACACAAACGCCTAGACATTCTAAATGATAGCCATGTTTTGTCATTCTACTTATTCCAGATAAGAAAACAGCAACAACAACAAAATCTCAAGTGAACCGTTCTTTCTTAAGACACACACACACACACACACACCCACACACACACACACACACACACACACACACACACACACACATTCTGACCTCACAACGCCTAGACATTCTAAATGATAGCCATGTTTGTCATTCTACTTATTCCAGATAAGAAAAACACAACACAAAAATCTCAAGTGAACCGCTCTTTCTTAAGACACACACCACACCACACACACACACACACACACACACACACCACACACACACACACACACACACACCCTTCTGACCTCACAAAACGCCTAGCCTTCATGATTAGCCAACACACACACACATAACAAACACACGCACAACACACACACCTCAAGCGAACCGCGCGTTCTTACAGAACACATCACACACACACACACAACACACACACACACACACACACACACACACACACACAACACACTGACACACATACACGCACGCACACACACACACACACACACACACACACACACACACACACACACACACACACACACACACACACACACACATGGGGGAAGGAGAGGGAGGGAGAGAGAGAGAGCAGACAGGCAGGGCAGGCACAGGCAGACACAGACCAGACAGACAGACTGAAAGACAGACAGACAGAGACAAAAACACAGAGACAAAGAGAGGAGAGAGAGAGAGAGAAGACAGGAGCAGGAACAGAGAGGAGACAGACAGAAAGACTGGAGACAGGAAGGGAGACAGGGGACAAAAGGGAGAGAGGGGAGAGGGGTGCAGGAGAAGGGAGAGGAGGTTGAGAGAGAGATGGGGGGTGGGGGGATACAGGAGGAGTGTGGAGAGAGAGAGAGGGAGGGGGGAGGGGTTGCAAACAAATACCTCAGCGAGACATTATTCCTGACGGCCCAAAATCGCCTGACAGGCCCCATTTGAATAATGCATTTCCGTCTCCTGGTTTTCATCGTTCAGAGCGTTCCCATTGGTCCCGCAGGCTGACGTCGGATGGGAGTTACTTTTCCCTTTGTGGCCGTGCCTTCCAGGCCTGATGTTTGTTAGTTGGGAATGTATAGCAAGGTCGATATCAAGTTCATTGTTGTTTTCATTTCGTTTCTTCTTCTTTCTTCTTCTCTTTTCTCATTATTCTTTTTCTTCATTTCTTGTTATCTTCTTATTCTTCTTAACTGCTTCTTCTTCTATTTTGTATTTTTTTCTTTTATTCTCTCTCTCTCTCTCTCTCTCTCTCTCTCTCTCTCCTCTCTCTCTCTCTCTCTCTCTCTCTCTCTGCTGATTCTCCCCACCTCATTGTGTGTGTGTGTGTGTGTGTGTGTGTGTGTGCTGTGTGTGTGTGTGTGTGTGTGTGTGTGTGTGTGTGTGTGTGTGTGTGGTGTGTGGGTGTCTGTGCGTGTGTGTGGAAGAAACAAGAAAACAAGGGAATGGACGGACGGAGTTGGTCTTGCTGTGTGCGTTCAGTGGCAGGGAGTGCAGGCAGACTTCCAGACCAGGAACACAGCTGCTAGCTGCACTCCGCCAGGCCAGTGGCTGGGAATAATGCTAGCCCTTCCGGCAACAAGAACGTTAAACACATCTACGCTTTTTTTTTTTTGTTTACCCTTCAGTTCTTTTTATTTTTTTTTATTTTTATTTTTTTGGATTTATTTGACGACAGTGTCCGCCCGCGATCATTTTGCTTTTGCTTTTTTATTGGTGAGAGAGAGGAGGAGAGAGAGAGAGGAGGGGAGAGAGAGAAGAGAGAGAGAGAGAGAGAGAGAGGAGAGAGAGAGCGGGGAGAGGAGAGAGACGAGAGAGAGGGACGGAGAGCGGAGAGAAAAGAGAGAGAGAGAGCAGAGAGGCAGGGAGGGAGAGACAGAATGTTGCTTTATAGCCCAACCGGATCGCAAAAGGGTCAATATCAGGCTGTCACACCACGTTGATGTCAAATGCACAAGTCACTGACAAAAAAACAAAAACAAGAAAAACTAATTCACACAACCCTTTGGAAATACCCCTTTTAAAGAACACACCAGAAATTTCGTTAAAAATGTTTCTTCCGTAAAATCGTAGATCAGATTTTTAAATAAAAAATGTTGATTATCTTTCAGAAATTAAAAGAGAACATCAGGTGGGACATCTCTGGGCAAGGTTTTCATGGAGTCTGCTGTAAAGTGTTTTATGTCTCACGTCATGCAAGTCCTAACACTCTAAACGTGAAAGAAAAAAAAAGAAACAAACAAACAAACGAGCACACACACACACACACACACACACACACACACACACACACACACACACACACTAAAGAGCGAACTCACGCACGCACGCACTCTCGCACGCACATAGGCACGCTCGCACGCACGCACACACGCGAAACTTCTCCCGTTTGATTCTGCCTTGAGCATGCAAGAAACCCGACGGAAGCTAAAAGAATTCTAGTACACAAACACTCTGAGTGGAGAGAAAAAAAAAATCTTTGTCTCCTTGGCACTACTAAATACCACAGTAGACAAATCTCTTCGAACTCAAACAAAAAGCCGCATGTCTATTCTGTCTGTCGGAGGAGGGCGGAAGATGGAGGTGGGGAGGATGTCGGCGGGAGTCAGTCGGGAGTGGGAAGAGGGGGGGAGGGGGAGGTGTCGAAGCAGGCTGGAGCTCAGAGCTTTTAAAGTCCCTACCCCACCCCCCCCACCCCCCCCCCCCCCGCCCCCTCAAATTCCTCCCCTCCCCCTCCCCTCTCCACTTCTCCGTCCATCCCTCCCTCCCACTTCACGACCCCCCCCTCCCTCCCTTGTTTCCCCCCCCCCCCCCCCCTCCCTCACGTTTCCTTTATGCCCCCCATGTCCCCCGTTGCCCCCCCCCCCCCCCCCCCCCCCCGCTTCTCTCTCTTCGTCCGCTCAAGAGTTTGGGGGTGACTTTACTCCATTAATTTAACTGAACGTGAGCACTTTTTTGTTTGCTTGTTTTGTTTGGTTCTTCCCTTCTTCCCCCTCCTCTGTCATACACACATACATAAAACACACAGAACACACACACCACTCTCACGCATGCATGTAAGCACCTACCCACCCACCCACCTCACACACACACACACACACACACACACACACACACACACACACACACACACACTACACACACACACACACACACACACACACACACAACTGCACACACACTACACACACACACTACACACACACACACACACACACACACACACACAACACACACCACACACTGCAGACACCACACACACACACACACACCACACACACACACACTAACACACACACACACACACACACACACACACACTGCACACACACACCAACACACACACACAACACACACACACACACACACACACTGCACACGCACACACACACACACACACACACACTACACACACACACACACACCACACACACACACACACACACACATACACACACACACACACACTACACACACACACACCACACACACACACACACACACACTACACACACACACACCACACACACACACACACACACACACACACACCACACACACACACTACACACACGCATCACGCAGTTCCAAATTTCTTCACATCCAGGAAACGGCTAGACGTGAGCAATGATGAGAAACCAACCCCATACCCAGAGCGACTCTCGTCACGTGACTCTGGCCAACCACACTTCAATCATGCCTCCCTACATGGCCGACACCATTCAAGGCCTTCATGTATAGGTCCGATTCCACCGTTACAGTTTTATGCTATATATTCTCTGTTACACTCCAAGCTGCACCTGACTTTTGTCAGATCAGCCAGTACCAAAACACATTCATCGCACAGTCCAGCCCTTGACCCATACCATATCTGACTCTGAGGCAGGTCTCATGTCCGTTTCTTTTTCTATGCAAGCACGATTCACATCACCCTTCATTTTCCTGTCGTCTGCTAGACTTTTCACTTCAGGCATACAGATAG
>JADBJO010007058.1:15000-27500 GCA_016801955.1 Conus betulinus
GTTGGGTGGACAGAGAGGGTTTTGAACCTTAAAAATACCCAATCACCCCCCACGTGGGATTCGAACACACAACTGTCCTGCAACGCAAGCAAACGCTCTTACTATGTGAGTTCACGGCCCAAGTAGCATTGAACATAATTAGTTGGCCTCTCCCTTAAACGCTCTTACCATGTGAGTTCAGACCCCAAGTAGCATTGAACATAATTAGTTGGCCTCTCCCTTAAACGCTCTTACCATGTGAGTTCAGACCCCCAAGTAGCATTGAACATAATTAGTTGGCCTCTCCCTTTAAATGCTCTTATAATTTGAGTTCATGCCCTAAGTAGCATTGAACATAATCGGTTGGCCTCTCCCTTTTTTTTCTTTTCTTCTTCTTTTTTCACGAAAGCGCGCGCCCGCATGCATGGCAGTGTGTGTGTGTGTGTGTGTGTGTGTGTGTGTGTGTGTGTGTGTGTGTGTGTGTGTGTGTGTGTGTGTGCGTGCGTGCGTGCGTGGTGTATGTGTGTGTGTGTGTGTGTGTGTGTGTGTGTGTGTGTGTGTGAGAGAGAGAGAGAGAGAGAGAGAGAGAGAGAGAGAGAGAGAGTATATATTTTTTTTACACGTGTTCAACAGGAGCTTAGAGAGAGTGAAAAAAAAAACTAACCTGCACTCCAAGCTCCCCCGCCCCCCATCCCTCTTCCCCTGCCACTACTACTCCCTCACTTCTTCACACACACACACACACACACACACACCCTCCCCGCCTCCTAACAGGCGCTAGAAACTGTGTATTTGAACAGCTCATGCTGACGTCCTGTCGTCCCTGTTGTTCACCTCTCTCTCAGAACTGTGGGCCCTTTCCACCCTCCCCCCTCTTCCCCCTCCGCCACATCACAGTTTACGACCCCCTCTCGCTACCTAACTTGACTTGTCCATCAAGAGTAACACTGAAGGTGGAGGAGAGGGACAATAATAATGATGGACTTGCGGTGGTAGTGATGGTTGTGGTTGTGGTGGTGGGTGGAGGTGGGGGTGGGTGGTGGTGGTGGTGATGACGACGATGTGTTGGTGATGATGATGATGGTGGTGGTGATGATGATAGTGGTGGTGGTGATGATGATGGTGATGTTAATGGTGGTGGTGGTGATGGTGGTGATGATGATGATTGTGGTGGTGGTCGTAGTGGTAGTGATGATGATGATGATGATGATGATGATGATGATGATGGTGATGGTGAAAAAGAAGATGATGATAATGCTGATGGTGGTTGTGGTGATGATGATAGTGGTTGGTGGTGGTGGTGGTTGTGATGGTGGTGGTGGTGGTTGTGATGGTGGTGGTGGTGGTGGTGATGCTGCTGCAGCTCATGATGATGATGATGGGGGAAACAGATAGGTTGTATGGTAAGTGGCTGGAAGAAGGGGGGGTAATGGGAGGGGCGGGAATGAAACGAAGAAAGAGGGTTGGGGGTGGGAGAGGTGGAGGGGACGGGGAATCTTATCAATTATTTGTGTGGTTGTTAGTGCGCTAGCTGTGGCGCCCGGTCATTACGACTTGAAAACAATATTGGTCACAGCTGGGGGCCACCCCCCCCCCCCCCCCCTGCACCCCCACCCCCCATACTGCATGGGACACACACACACAAACAAACCGAAACTCAAAAACATCACTGAACTAAAACAAAACAAACCTATCGTGCGATTTTTCAGTCATCATTTGAACCCCTTTTTTGTGCGTGTTTGTGTGTGTTTGGTAACTTAAGTTCAAGTACAAACAGAACAACCCCACGTTTTATCACCGGATTAGACTGGGATGTAGTCATGTGACACGACACGACACAATGCAATCCCCCGGGAAACTACGGGCAGACAAATCCCAATCTAAGAGCTGATTACCCCCCCCCCCTCTCTCTCTCTCTCTCCCCCCTCCCTCCCAAAAAAAAAAAAAAAAAAAAAAACCTACCACCACCACACCACCTTACCACTTGCCCCGCACCCACTACCCTTACTCTCCTCCTTCCCGCCACCATCGTGTCTACCACTACGACTGCACCCACAGCTAGAGAAACGAATGGCCGTCGCGTATCACATCCATAATTACAGTAGAAACCTTGAAATCGCGCTTGCGCACAGTAACCATCGCCTCAAACACGCGCTGAGCTCCTTCCCCCCCCCTCTCCCGCCCACCTCCTTCTCCGTACAGCCCCTTCAAGAACTTCGCGTCCGACTGGATTGCTACTCTGTGTCTTGGTGCTCAAAATAAGTAGTAGGAAGGGAAAGGCAAGGAAGGGAAGGGCTCCACCCACGTGAGCTCATTAAGTATGCGCAACGCTCCACGTGGTGTCATTATAAATGTGTACTTTCTGACCAACCAGATGGAAGAAGGCGGAGTCAGGCCGGAGTTTGCGTGTTGATCTTGTGAATATATTAGCTGTCCTTCAAAGTCACCTGCTGGTCTATCGCTTATCGCTTTGTGAGGAATATGGCGACATAGAAGGAACGGATCTTGATCTGACTGTTTGTTTCTTGTGGAATGAGTTGAAACATTCCCTTAAATGACGACAATTTATATATTTTTTTGTCGGAAGAAAGAAACCTGTACGCGACAGCAGGTAAACAATGGCAGCGGATGCAACGAGGCCTCTGATTGGGCACAGGAGGTGTGAAGTTTAGTGTGCACAGGCGCGCAGGCATGTACCGCCTACTTTAGTTTCGGTGAAGCAAAAATCCCGCCTCGGAAAAAAGCACACGGAAAAAAAGAAAACAGCGCGCGCGCGCGCGTGTGTGTGTGTGTAAACGAAGAGACGCTGTGTAACAACTTTGAGTTTGAAGGTGGTGTGGAAAGTCTATACGCTGAAAGTTTTGCACTGCGCAAGATGAGAGTTTGAGAAACACACACACACGCATATTCTCTCTCTCTGTGTCTCTCTCACAAGCACACGCACGCACACACACACACACGCGCGCGCACACACACACACACTGAGAGAGAGCGAGTGGTGTGTGTGTGTGTGTGTGGGGGGGGGGGGGGGGGTAGACCGTGCGGAGGATGGACTGCGAAACTGGTTTCGGAAACACGGACTGTCTCCAAGTGAGTGTGTGTGTGGGGGTCAGGTACAGCTGTAGGACTGTCGCCATACATGAGCCCCTTGTACGACACTGTGTGTGTGTGTGTGGACAGGAAATATTGCTCTCTCTCTCTCTCTCTCTCTCTCTCTCTCTCTCTCACACACACACACAGATGGTGAGAAGATGGATAGTGGTTGAGGAGGGAAGGGGGGGTGGGGGTAGACCGTGAGGAGGATGGACTGCAAAAAGAGGGAAAGTGGTTACGGAGGGGTGGGGGTGGGAGGGGGGAAACTGTCTCCAAGGGTGGGGGTGGGGGTGTCAGGTAAGGCTATTGCCATACATGAACGCTCCGCACTTTTTACGACACACAATACTCAGATCGACCGCTATCACTTCACATCGCTATGCTTGTTTTTGTTCCGCTATGAGGCGGCGGAAGAGATGGTGGCGGTGATGGTGGTGGTGGTGGTAGTGTGTGTGTGTGTGTGTATGTGAACAGGAAATGTTGATGCTCTCTCTCTCTCTCTTTCTCTCTCTCTCTCCTTCACACACACACACACACACGAAGCAACTAAAAATCAGGCAGATGACTCAAATCGGACGGAACCTACATAATTGTCTTTCATCGAAGCTTTTGACACCCTTTAGCGGGATTGGGGGGAGGAAAGGGAGGGGAGGGTGGGAAAGCGAGGAATAAATGACACCATACTTATTTCCAGCAGTTTATCAAAATATCAATGGACGGACGTTAGTTACCAACATTCTGTTGGACTTAATGTGAAAACTTGTTCGTGGATTTCCTGAATAGAAGGAAGCGACTGACTTCAAGCCTTTGTCCCAGCATCCTATCATTTTCCAGTTCTTTTCAGTGTAGGTTCTCCTGTGGTGGGTTGCCTTTTGACGACTTGACAATGACTGACTGCTCCCTGCGGATTCCCGGTGCTGGGGCTGTGGCGGGCCGGGCCGGGCTGTGGCTGTGGACGGAGGGGTTGGCGTGGGTTCAATGCCACTGAGGTGGCACAGACGATGGGACAGCAACAGCAACAATAACAACAAAAATTCTGTTCTTATGTTGAGACGGCTCGATGCCCACTAGCCGAGCTGGGCAAGGGTGCCCGTGCCCATTTGATCCGGCCGTGGAGTGCCCAGTATGTACATAAGGATGCCCGCAGACTTGGCAGGTTTCCGGACTTGCTCGGCCGAGCAATGTCGTTTCAGATCCGGGTCCACGGTTACAGTTTAGGTCCAAAACGCTCTGTATTCTCTACAATGCTCAAAGCTGCACCTGGCTTCTTTTTTTTCCTTTTTTTTTTTCCTTTTTTTCTCTGTGTGTGTGTGTGTGTGTGTGTGTGTGTGTGTGTGTGTGTGTTTTATAGATCTGCCAGTACCAAAACATTTTCATCGCAGAGTCTAGCCCTTGACCCATACTGTGACTCGGATACAGGTCCACTTTGATCTTCGCCAAAAGGTCAAGAAGCGATGAGACAAATCCTTTTTTTTTTCCCCTGTTTTTTTTTTTCTTTTTAACAGAAAAATAGACACAGGTCTAGTGTCCTCTTCTTTTTATATTACAGCACGATCCACATGACATCCTTCACTTTTTTTTTTCCTCTGTCGTCTGCTACACTTTTCGTTCCCAAATCCTTGTGCTCTACCAATGGCGTAGAAAACACGAGAACTCCACAAGCCATGTATGATTCGGTTATCTTTGCTGACATATGGCATTGAACTATATTACGGACCCCAAATTCCAGGATGAAATTGTCTTTTTCATATAATTTTTTTTTTTCACAGAGCCAGAACGATTTTCTTCTACTCAAACTGCGTTCTCATGACCTTACCTTTGCTGCCAGTGGATAGTTGGCCCGGTTAGAACAGTGATCTGTTCCGGTTGTCTCCCCTGCCAATAGTGCAGGTCAGAGTTAGGGGTTACAACAAAGGTGAAGTAGTGACAACGCAGTTGAATAGATAGCAATCGTCCTTGTGAAAAAGAAAAGAAAAGATTGTATCCTGGAATTTGGGGTCAGTAAATTAGTTCATTGCCAGAAGTCAGCGGACAGCAGAATGATGCATGACTTGTGGACTCCTTGTGTTTCGACGCCGTTGGTAGGGCACAAGGATCTGGGAGTGAAAAATCTAGCAGACGGCAGGAAAATGGAGGGTCATGTGGATCGTGCTGTAATATAAAAAGGAACGGACATTGGGATTGATATAGCAAGTTTTCTGTCATGACAAGACTTACTTTGTACGGATCTGTCTCCGAGTCAGGCACAGTATGGGTCAAGGGCTGGACTGTGCGATGAACATGTTTTGGTACTGGCTGATTTTCTGACCAAAGCCAGGTGCAGCTTTTAGTGTACTGTACACAGCGTATGGGGCCTAATCTGTACCGCGGACTCGGACCTGTAAGAAATCCAATCCCGCAAAAATCGTTTTCCCAGGTCAGGAGAAGATAACTCACACAAGTCTTACTTCCCTCCGGAAATGGCGATTGTGTGTTGTCACGGATGCGAATTCAGTTATGAATTCAGTTACACAAGAGAATTTATGAGTCAAAAAGTGTAGAGAAATGACAACACTGAGTTGCATGTGCAAAGCATAATCGCAAGCGATCGCTTAGCTAACTCACAATCGGCTGTGCCACTCGTAGTTTTGTTAAGTGTGAGAATGTTTGCGACAGTACATGTCGAGTAGGCTTGACTCCACATCGACGATCAATATCGGAACATGAATGTCAGCTTCGTTGAACACCGAAGTTTAGGGGCAGTTATCTACCATAGTATTCAAGCTTTCTTGTCTTGCTGCTTACGTCTGCCCCACTGCCTAAGTTGTCTTCTGTATTGACATCGCAGTACCTTACATTTCTTCAAATTTCAAAAGGAATTAAAAGTAAATCTGCCAGTTAACAAGGACAAACAAATTACAAGACAAAACATGGCGCATTTCGACCTCAGAGATCTTGTTCAGACGAGATGTACAACATTAAGGACAATGAAAACGAAGAACGAGCAGTCACTTAACTTCTCAAAGTCGGGCGCAGGACGGACGTTGAAACTGAAATTTCTTCGTTTGAAAGGCAGGTATCGTAGCAGGAGTGCGCATGCGTGAAGAAAGATGAAAGGTCAGGTATGCAAATGACCTACCAGTAATGTCTTGCGGGGTGTGGTAATGTCAGGACACTGTCCCTTTATAGCAAAATATCTCTTTACGTTTGCTGGGTCGCCTGGTGCCCGTTTTCTCAGCACTGTCTTGATGTGTTGTCATTCTGGTGGACCAATCAAATCAAATCAAATCATGTCGCTTTTAGCCCTGCCGACCACAGAAGCCATATCAGGGCTGAAACACTGTTAACAACAACAAACAAACAGAGAGAATTAAAATGCAAAGTTTAAAGACTTTTTTAAAAAATTTACTTCTAAAGTAAGGCGACTGCAGGCGGAAATCGTAGTAAATTTGAAGACTATTTCCTAGTGAGTCCGCCAAAAACAAGGACGAACAAGTTACAAGACAAAACACGACGCCTTTCGGCCGCTTAGGTCTTCTTCGGGCAAGACAAGTTCAGGACAATGAAAACGAGGAACGAACAATTACTTATCTTCCTAATGGCCTCGTTTTCATTCAACACCCATCTTGCGCCGAACATGAGAAGATAAGTGATTGTTCGTTCTTCGTTTTCATTGTCCTGAACGTTGTTTCTCCTGCCTGAAGAAGACCAAAGAGGTCGAAACGCGTCGTGTGTTTTGTCTTGTAACTTGTTCGTCCTTACTTTTTGGCGAACTCACCAATAATCTTTCTTAATTTTTGTTTGTTTTTTTTTGTTTGTTTGTTTGTTTTGTTTGTTTTACCATTTATTTATTTAATTCAAAAGAGAGACATGCAAAAAGATAGTTTATCACATTCAAGTTAAAATCAAATCTTCTAACAGAAAACATGGATTTCTTTCCAAAAGTAAAAAAAAAAAAAAAAAAAAAAAAAATCAAATCGGGGAACATCCGGAACAAGGTCTTCATTGCGCTTACCCGTAAAGTGTTCATGTCTGACATCATGTGGCTCCCCACATTCAATCACAATGTGTCTAGCGCTGAGACGTTCCTCTTCTGGTGGACATTGCTAGCACTGAACCATACGTCTCCTTCGCTCAGTCCTCTTAGGTGTTGGGATGCTTCGTTTTGTTTGTTCGTTTGTTTGTTTTTCGTTCTGCCTTATCGTTCATTATTACCAGTGGTGGCTGCAAATGGTAATCCCGAATGGGGGAGAGGGGCGGGGTTTTGGGTTTTGGGATCGATTAGGATCTCTGACGGGAAAAAAGCAGCAGGTGTCATGAATTTCCTGACAACAGCAGCATTATCAAACACGCAGTCACACAATGTGACTCGAATGGAAGATACGGGGGTCGGTTTATTTATCTATCCTCCCTCCCCCATCTCTCCCTCCCTCCCTCCCTCCTCTCTCACCTCTCTCTCTCTCTCTCTCTCTCTCTCTCTCTCTCTCTCTCTCTAAGTACATATACATGTACGTATGCTTCCATGCGGACCTTCGTTTCTCGTCATGAAACGAATACCGAGTTTTGGGACTTGCATGAGCGAGACAAACATTTTACAGCAAACACCATGAAAACATTGTTCAGAGTGTCCCACTTGATGTGATCTTTGAATTTCTGAAAGAGATCAACATTTTTTTTTCTTTGAACAACATATCCGGTGTGTCTTTTTTAGAGGGTGTACTTTAAAGGGTTGTTTGAATTAGTTTGTTTGCTTGGCTGTTTTGTTTTCAATGACTTGTAAGTTGACTTCGACGCGGCGGTGAACCCTGATATGGCCCTTTGCGGTCGGCTGGGCAAGAAGCAACATTACCTACCCTTCGTATAAAACGAATACATGTATCTGTCTATCCACCACCATAGTGGGGTTTCAAAACTACCATTACTACCACAAGGAACATAAATAACGTGACAAAGTTTTCAACACTCGCCCACTAGATTTTGTTCGTTTTCCCTCAGTCTCCACCCTCCACCCCCCATCCCTCTCATCCCCAGTTTCCCTTTCCCACTCCCCTCCACCCGCCGCCCCTCCTCCTCCTACACAGCACTCCCCCCCCCCCTCTCCTTCCCCTGAGTCCCTCTCCGCATTAAACGCTTGACTTTCATTTTGCAGCGCCACGCCACACCATTCCATTCTATGCCCAGTCAACATTGCGCGGGGTAGTGCAAAACAATTCAAGCGACGACCCAGTGACGATCGAGTCAGGCGCGCGCGTGTGCGACCCGTGGTGTTTGCTCCCTGTGTGCGCGCGTGCGCGACTCTCAAAGGCAGCCTTCTGCTGCTGGCTTTGTGCCTGTTTGTGTCTGTCTGTCAGGTAGCGAAGCTAAGCTAGCTGGCACCTGCCAGCGGCTTTGCTTTGCCTTGCAAGTCCTCGCGTGTGCGTGCGTGCATGCGTGTGTGTGTGTGTGTGTGTGTGTGTGTGTGTGTGTCTTGGCCCGTGCGCTCGCTGGAAAGAAAATGACCAGTATCACCGATAACTTATGTAGTCAGTTGGGGCGGACAGGAGTCGAGAAAAATAACATTAGGAATTTTCTACAAAAAGAAAAAAACAAACAAACGAACAAAAACTAAGACAAAGAAGCCGGCGCAGAAAACGAGACCAAACAACAAACAAACAAAACATCGGCGGGGGAAAAAAATCCACATCGAGTGAGAGAAAAAAATCGAAGCCGAATACCTGTCGACAGATCTGACCTCCTTCCCCTCCACCCTTCCTCCACCCATCCATCCCCTCGTATGCAACCACCACCCCCCCCCCCCCCCCCTCCCTCCTACCCTTCACACACACACATACACACACACACACACACACACGCTGTAGTCAATATTGACCTATAGAGTTCAGTTCAAGCTATTTTCAGCCTGGCCGACCGTGGAGACCATCATCAAACTGGAAAAAAAACAAACAAAAAAAACTTTAAACTAGAAAGGCCGTCAGGAGAATGCAGACCTTTGAAGGACCTTGGATCTGTCCTTAAACCCAGATCCGCTGCATGCATCCGCACCAAAATGTACTGGGTTCGACGTTGGGGCACATACTATCTTTCTACTGAGTTTTCTTAAAATCGGTTGGGTGGTTCTTGCGTAATCTTGTTGACAGACAGACAGACAGACAAGCCGACAGGTTGCAGTCTTAAAACCGCTTAGGCGAAGATGATCGAGTCCAAAAGAGTATTCCTAGGATAGAAGCGTATGTGAAAGGCCTGCAAGGGTGTGTGATCTTTGACAGAAATGGAATACTTCAAGGTCGTCTATCTCTTCTCTCGGCTAAGGTGAAAGAATATTGTATTTGTGTGCACATAGTGACATTGAGGTTGGGTTCTGGCACACACACGCGTTATCACTCATGGTAAGGCACCCCCCCCCCCCCCCCCCCCCCTCCCCGCCCTTCCCCCGTCGTGCTCTCTCCCCCTCTGTCTCTCTTTCCGTCTCTCTCTCTTTCCTGTCCCCCCTTCTCTCTCTTTCTAACCCCCCCCCCCCTTTTTTTTTTTCTTCCCTCACTCTCTCTCACCCTCTGCCTAAATACTGTCGAGAACCTTTTTATATTTCAAACTATGTTTTATTGATGAAATGCATTTAACCGTTATACTCAATTTATCTTTGTGTATGAGGCTTTCATATACAGAGATAGCTACTTCATAGCGCTGCCTGATGTGCCTGCCATATATAGCCGTAGTTATAGCACTACTTTTATATCTGTACATCTACCCCATCATGAGGGGCTGAGGCCTGTATAAATAACCCTTCATTCATCTCTCTCTGTCTCTCTGTGTCTGTCTGTCTGTCTGTCTCTCTCTCTCTCTCTCTCTCTCACCGTTGGTAATTATTTAAGAATAGTTGACATACCGCCGTTTATGCATTCCAACTGGAACGTAAACCGATGATCATACGCATGCAGCTATTTTGGGAAATGAACCCCCCTCTCCCCGCGCGCCCCCTTCTTTGATGGATCGTTCCCCACTGACTGTGAACAGACATTCACAGAAACCAGTGGTGAAGTATTTTGTAATGGTCTACCCCAGCATTCAGGCCACGTTCATTACAACAATGAAAGGTTATCCAAGGAACGAAATTACCTGCCGGTTGATTGCAGCTATCGGACACAGCCATTTGCTCGTCACCTTTCATGATCAGTACGGTTATTATACTGACCCCCGCATGTTATGGCTGCTTGCTCGGGGTGGATATTTAGTCCCTCTTTATATGTCTGTCTGCCTGTTATTTGTCTGTCAGTCTGTCTCATCCTCCCCTTATCTCTCTCTCTCTCTCTCTCTCTCACACACACACACACACACACACACACACACACAGTGCTAAGAACACTTAAGAACATTAGGTAAACTGAATGTGTGTGTGTTATAACTTATCTGACGTTGGAGAGGATAGTTGATCTCTCTCTACTTGCTGGTGACTGCTCCACTTCTCTGTTGACCTGTTAATCAAGCGCTGAACTACGGTATTTGTCCACTAACATGCATGTCCAGGGTAGATAAGAACCCAGGCTCTAGAACAAACAGAACCAAGTCTGTAGTTAAGTAGCTGAGAGTCTGGCTTGTCGAGTTCACACACTTGCCCTCTGGCTTTCAGTAAATGTGTGAGATCTGAGCCAACGAAGGATTAGACTAGCACACACACACACACACATATATATATATATATATATATATATATATGTATATATATATATATATGTGTGTGTGTGTGTTTGTGTGTGTGTGTCATAATTATCAGACTCAAGTTTCACTTAGAATTTGAGGGAAACACGTGGTAGGAGACAGTAATACAATGCTGAACATTTTAGTCAAACAACTTTTCAATTTTTCATATGAACTAAATTATATATCAAACACCTATGTGGTGTTGACTTAGAGTCACATGCTTCAAAGCATTCCGACAATCAACAGTATTCATAAATCCACTTAAACAGTGTTCACCGAGTACAGGCTTACTGTTTTCTGATCAGAATTTATCATTTCATTTATCATCTTAACAGATAGTATTGGATACTGGCAAAAGTCAGATTGTACCCAAAGAATGATGGTCAGACTGTTAAGAAAGAATCTTAACCGAGCATGGTAATAGCCTGTGCCAAGTTGTGGCAAACAACCTAGCTCAACAGAATACTCGTTCATTATCTTGATAGATGTCACCAAGTTTTGGTATAAAGTTATACTGTTAAACCATAGGGCATACATACAATCAATTCATAGTCTCAAAATTTAGAAACATAGTTTCAACTCACATTTCTTCTGGGTGATCAGTAAATCCCAGAGACAAACAGACTCAGAGTAGGCGAGCTACACTTTCACTCACTCTGGTTTACCCCTGTTGTCTTTGTGGCTACACTGTATTGTATCTACAGCTAGTCTGTGCAAGCAGTGAATGGGAGTTGAGATGATGGTGAGATCACGTCCTATCGGCCTGAGGCCCTTAAGGACAAGTGAACTTGCAGATATAGGTCTGCATCTTTAGTGGCAACCGCTGTCAAGGGGTAGTAGTGGGTAAGTAGCGTGTAGGGCCATCGTATGTCTCTCTCACTGAGCTCTTGTTCCTCTTGAACTTTGTTTCAATTTTGGTTGTTGGTGAGCCCATGATGGGCGTTGGTGTAACATGGTGTAATGGGAAGGACCGAGTTTTCCCTTTTTATAAGCTAAATTATCTATTTCGGTTCCTGTTCCGGTTGGCCTTGCGTCATTAAAGACAAAGAATAGAAAGAGAGGGAGAGAGGGGGAGAGGGGAGGTTTGGTCCTCCCCCACCACTTACAGGGGTAGAACGGTGTTGAACATTCGAAAATGCGCTTCCTCAGCCATTGGGTTGAATTTAAAGGGCTATCTCAGCACATGCCAATCAACAATGGGCTGTTTGACATAACTGCGTCGCGCATGTCCGGTCGCCATGGTACCTAGTAGGGGAAGGGGGTGAAAGTGAGCACAGCCGTTTGTCTTACTTAAACCCCAGACGATCTCTGCACACGAGACAGATGAGGGGGAGGAGGGGGAGAGATGGAGAGGGAGTGGGGCAAGCGACAGGCTTCAAAAGTGACGTCAACTTTATCCGTAACAATGTTGCGAAAGCAGGAGAGAGAAGGGGTGGAGGTGGGGGTTTGAGAGGGGAGAGTTGGCACATACTGGAAACTGCCGTTTGTGAGACAAAGGGAGAGAGAAAGAGGGGATGACGCGTGCGTTTCTACAGTTGCGAAAGCAGGGAGAGAAGGGGTGGAGGTGGGGTTTGAGTGGGCAGAGTTGGCACATACTGGAAACTGCCGTTTGTGAGACAAAAGGGAGAGAGAGAGATGGGATGACGCGTGTGTTTGTACCAGAGGGTGGGTAAGAGAGGGGATGGTGTGCTAGGTGTCAGTTTTGACTTGTAACAGCACGCATGCAAGATTTAAGAATACGTATGCAAGATTTT
>JADBJO010007058.1:32500-37500 GCA_016801955.1 Conus betulinus
CCGGGGACACCCAGGGGCTGCGCCGCAGCGGGGCAGGGGGGGGGACGGTTCGGGGCTGGTGTGCGTATGGGGTGTCGGGTGGTTGTTATGCTATTGTGTCAAGTGCGTAGGTCTGGGATTTTTTTCCCTCTTGTCATCTTCTCTGAATTCGTACAGTGTATAGGTCATAACTGGCGCGGTCAAGGTCAGGTGGAGTAAGTTACCTGACGCCGGGATGCCTCGCCAGGTTTGTACGGTGGCGGGTGCAGTTCGAACCCGAAGTGGTTGGGATGGGCAATGCCTATCGGCGTGCTCTCTGCTCTGGTGGGTGTTTTTGTGTACTGGCAGCCCGTCTCCTGTCGCTGACTGTGGCGAACTGCGGCCGCATTCTGGACATTGGCCGCCGTCGACTCTCGCGCTGAGGCTCGGGTGGACACAGACAGGTGTGTCAAAGGGCGGCCCTCTTTCAACTGTCACGAGGGATGCGAAGGTGAAAGGCATAGAGAATCAAGAAGCTAGGCCTTTTTGTGTGGGAGACATGAAGAATTTTTATTCATGGCAAGTAGAATATGTTTTTGGGGGAATGCACTGTGCTGTGGGCAAAACAATGTCTCTGTTCAAATAATGAACAGTTGCTGCTGAGGGACAGACCTGTTAAACTAGTGGTAATAGCTACATGGTATAGTGTTATATGCACTCATAGCAAAATGGATGGTACTAAATCATATCAGGGTAATTATGAAAGCCATGATTATGATGATTGTTCAAATGCATGCTGTTGTAAAGTATATTCCTTTTTTCCTGCCCATTGTGACATTGAACTGGATTCCTGCTTGTTGCTTTTATTTTTCTTGTGGCACTTGATGGTCTTTTATGTAATGTTTTTGACTACAGTGAAAACACTATGGATTCAGTAGGTAACAAGGTAAACATGTTAACAATTTTCATCATTGAACTGTCAAGGTCTAGGGAATTATCAGAAAAGAAGAGATATATTCCATTATTTAAGAAAAAAGCAATACTCTATATATTGCCTACAAGATACTCATTTTGAAAAAGATACAGAAAAGTGTATAAGAGCAGAATGGGGATACGATTGCTTTTTCTCCTCATACAGATCTAATGCTCGAGGAGTAGCAATACTATTTAATAATAATTTCGAATTCAAAATAACTAAGGTAGAAACAGACATGCAGGGTAACTTTATCATCATATTATTTACAACAAATGAAAAGGAACTGTTGCTAGTAAGTGTATATGGACCAAACAAAGATGACCCAGCATTTTATGATGAACTCACAAAACAATTAAAAAATACAAAAATAATAACGTTATTGTGGTGGGGGATTTTAATATGGTACTAGAACAGGAAATTGATTGTTACAATTATAAACATATAAATAACCCAAAAGCTAAAAAAGCAGTTGAGGATATGATACAAGATTTGTCATTAGCAGATATATGGAGAGAAAACAACCCTGATTGTAGGAAATACACATGGCGTAGACCTACCCCCTTGCAACAAAGTAGGCTAGACTTCTTCCTTCTGTCAGAATATTTAATCTGGTATTTTGAAGATACTGACATTTTACCAGGCTATAGATCTGACCATTCACTAATTACACTAAAGCTTCAATTTGGAAAGGAGATTAAACACAAAACTCTTTGGAAATTTAATTCATCTCTACTAAAAGATAAAGAATATGTAGATGGAATAAATAATCTAATAGAAGAAGTAACAGAGGAATACACAGATAAAGATGAGGGGAGTGATATTAATACTGACAATAGGCAAGATGAAAACTGGTCGAAAAGTTCAGACCCTAAACTAACAGTGTCTGATCGGGTCTTCCTCGACTTCTTACTAATGAAGATAAGAGTAAAATCCATCCAGTATGCCACAATTAAAAAAAGAGAATCACAATGTAGAGAAAACAGCCTTATGCAAACTATTAAAGATATTGAGAGTAAAGAACTTAAATCAGAGGAGGATTTGAAGACAATTGAAGAGAGTAATAGAGAATTGATATTACTAAGAGAAAAGGTTATGAATGGTGTACTACTAAGATCAAAGGCAAGATGGGTTGCAGATGGGGAAAAGGTTAGTAAATATTTCTGTAGTTTAGAAAAGCGTAACTTCATTAGCAAACAAATTGTAAAACTACTGGATGGACAAGGTAATACACTGGACAAACCAGAAGACATAAAAGCTACAGTAAAAACAATTTTATGAAGATCTATACCAAAAAAGATCAACTGTGAAATGCAGTATTGAAGATTTGGTGAATAAGATACCAAAATTAACAGAAGAACAGACTAAATCATTACAAGGCGAAATAACAATAGAAGAAGCAGGGATTGCATTGAAAAATATGAAGAACGGAAAAAGCCCTGGATCGGATGGGTTTGGAGCTGAGTTCTTTAAATGTTTTTGGAAACAGATTGGTGTGTTTGTAACCCGAGCTCTAAATGAAAGTTTCAGAGAAGGCGAACTATCAAACACCCAGAAAGAAGGTATTATAATTTGTTTACCCAAAGAAGGAAAACCAAAGAATACATAAAAAACTGGAGACCTATTTCACTTTTAAACCTTACATACAAAATTGCTCCACTTGTATTGCCATAGAATTAAAAAAGTTCTCCCCATCACTGATTAGTGAAGACCAGACAGGATTTGTCCCCAATAGATATATAGGTAGTAACATTAGGTTAATTTATGACATAATACACCCATCTCAACATAAAAAATATCCCAGGGATGCTAATTAATTTAGACTTCGAAAAGGCGTTCGACTCATTAGATTGGGATTTTTATGCACAAAGTGCTAGAGGCTGTAGGTTTAGGTAAAGATATATGTAAATGGATAGAAGTATTCTACAAAAACATTAAGTCTACTGTTATAGTAAATGGCCAAACATCATCATGGTTCTCAATAGAAAGGGGTTGTAGGCAAGGAGATCCAGTTTCACCATATATCTTCGTATTATGTGCAGAAATATTATCCGTAATGATCAAAGAAGAAAATAGTATTGAAGGTATACAATTGGGGAGAAACAACACAAGATATCACAATTTGCTGATGACACTCAACTGATGAACACAGGGAATAAGAAATCATTTGAAAAATCCATCGAGATTCTTGATAGGTTGGGAAAACATCAGGTTTATTCTTAAACAAAGAGAAAACACAAGTAATTGGCTTGGAAGACAAAAGCATAGTGAAATAAGATATATGGAACATTTAAAGATGATCTGGAATCCAAAAGAATTCAAAATATTAGGAATTTGGTTTTCTCAGGACTTAAAACACATGGAAAAAAGAAACTACAAAGATAGAATGGTAGAGAAGTGAAGGCACTATTTAAATTTGGCTTAAGAGAATCATTACCCCCTTAGGAAGAATTGCTGTCTTAAAATCATCATTAATTCTGTCAAAACTAACTTACCTATGGTTGATGCTTCCAAATCCCACTGACACATTTGTTAAAGAATTACAAGATTTATGTTACTGGTTTGTATGGAATAAAAAACAAGATAGAATTAGTCGAAAAACAGTTATTAAGATGTACAGGATGGTGGGTTGAATCTACCTGACATAAATGCTCTCATCACTGCATTAAAATTAACATGGATAAAAAGACTGAGACAAACAACACACAGATGGAGAGACATGTTGATTTTTTCATACCCAGTTATTGAGAACATTGAGAAGTACTCCCAATCATCTGTGCATTATCACTCAAGACAATGTTTTCTGGAAACATGTATTCATGTCATATAAGCAGTTCTACTAAAATAAAACCAGAGAAATGCTAGAGAACTACTTGCAGAACCAATTCTTTACAATGACATATCAAATAGGTAATAAACTGTTAAAAACACAAAACTGGAACAACAGAAATGTATTTAGAGTATCTAATTTTTTCAAAGCCAATGGAGATTCACTATCCCATGAGGAATTCAGAACAAAGTATAACATTGAAATAGATTTCCTATCTTATGGTGGATGCATATTATCCATTAAAAAATACATCAGAGAACAAGGTTTGAGAATGAGATAAAAGATAACATTGAAGCAGAAGTCAACACAGCACTAAAGAAAATATATTCTGTAGATAAAGGTTCCAAAACTTATTACAGAGTTATAGTAAAAGATAACTGGGAACCAAACTGTTGTGCAAAATGGACGGAGAAGCTAAATCGGCAGATACCTTGGAAGAAATGCTTTAGAAAAGTTCATCAAATTAAGGATATTAAGCTAAAATGGATGCAAATAAGAATAGTGCATCGAATAATTGCAACAAATGTAGTTCTGAAAGAAATGGGAATAGTAGAAAGTTATAACTGTAGTTTCTGTGATGAGAGAAAAGACAGCATTGAACATATGTTCTGGAGATGCATACATGTCAGTGAATTCTGGAAATCTTTGCAAATTAATAAAAGGAAGTGTTTAATAGCGAATAATCTGTCTCTGACTGAAAACACAATAATATTTGGAGCAGATGACAATTCCACAACTGATACAACATTTGATCTTATAATTCTGATAGCCAAACACTACATTTTTAGCTGTAAAATAAATAAATGTAAGCCTTCATTAGCAGTATTTCTAAAAATACTTAAGAGAAGATATAATCTTGAAAAATACATAGCAACTGTACAATTGAATATGCTAAATTTAACACTAACTGGATCAATTATGAAGTATTATTTGAAAATTGATAATCCAAATTATAAGATACCTGGATTTGATATGTGCATGTGTATGTGTATCATTAAATGAAAAGAAGAGAGAAAGTGGGGGTGTGGGTGGATGGGGAAGGGAGGGGGAGTAAGTGGAGTGAGCGGATGTGTTTGTTTGCCATTATGTGCTTGTAGTTAGCAAAAACTCAGAGGATTGTGTCTTGTGATTTTTGCTTGTTTGTGTATGTGTTTTGTACCCAACAACAACAACAAAAAAAACTTTCCTCAGCATACATTGAACTCTCACTCAGATCCATTCAAACAGAAAAAAAGATAA
>JADBJO010007058.1:42500-47500 GCA_016801955.1 Conus betulinus
CAAGAACCTTCTCAATTGACAGAGGTGAATGAAAAACTTTCTTCAGAGCAGGTTTTAAAAGAAATATCTATTCCTTTGAAATGTTCTTCCTTGCTAATCGGAGACTCTGTAATAAGATATATAATCCAAAGAGACTAGACACACATCGTGACCCGTTATTCAAAATATGTGTTCCTGGTCTGACTCTAGTGCATCTTGTTCAGTGGTTACGTACTTTAGAAAACCCAGGACCAAGTGAACACTTTAATTGTGCATGTAGGTATGAATGATTGTCCGGCCGGACCCATTGCAGCCAAAGATTGGCGTGAACTGATTGGTTTGTGTAAAACTCGTTTCCCCTCTGCATATATTGCTTTCAGTTCTATTCTCCTGTCCCCCGCGGTCGACACCAGCTAAATAACTCCATTGCTCCTTCTAGTAGACATTTATATGCTACATGTACAAATATGCATGTGGACATGATTGACCATTTTGGGTCATTTGTGACTCAAAATGGTGCCCCCCGTCAGGCCCTGTATAAAGATGCTACCCACCGCAGTACAAAAGGGACAGTCTGCCTGGCACTAGGCTTCAAGACTGTTCTCCCTCAGACCGGGCGTTCACAGTTGAACGAGCCCGCTAACAATACAGGCCCTCTCAATAAGTCACATCATGTCCCCCCCACCAATGATCGGTCCATGCCCCGTACTGTACAGAGGACAGCTCTAGAAATTATGGCCCTGCCCCACAAAAACAGCTTCTCGACAATATGTGAACTCCAGAAATTCAGGTGTCCCCCCATGTCCTCAACAAGTGACTTCCCGCCATTAATGTCCCAAACCAATCGCAAACCAGTCATGAACCAGCCAGAGTTGACCCCTCAGGTTCCACCGCCAGATCATTTGGATAATCCCTGTGCTGAGGTTTACAGTCAGACACTGAACGGTGAAAATTCGCGTCCCCCACCAAGTATCCCCACCATCCCGACACATGTCCCGCCTCCATTCCTCTGCCCGAGTTACACGATTCCCAACGCTCCTTACCCCAGACTTCCCGTCCCTTATCTGTTCTCTGTGCAGAGGGTTCAGGATCCGGCTTTGGCCAAACACAGCCCCATTTTCCCTGGGGCTCAACAACTCTACCGGTCAGTCCTCTGACACAGGAGAGTCATGCTGACACCCGACACTGGCCCTCATTTAACCCTCTGGTTATTGAGCGCAGCAGTTGATGATACTGGCATCACAGTTAGTGACGCAACGTGACCAACAGAGGACTGCTGCCAACTGGTAGAATGGGTGATGATGTTTTGATATATTATATGATGCTTTCTCTTTGTTTTGGTATTTGTTTATGTGCGAAAGATGATTTTTTAAAAAATTGATTCAGTCAGTACATTTCTCCCCATTCATTCTAGTCAAAGTGTTAGCATTTACGTCATCATATGATTGAATATGTAACTGTTGAATTATTGTGATAATCTTCCCTATTTTCAGCCGTATGACTACTCGGACTGGGATATTTGAAATGGACTGTTGTAGAAGGACACTGATTATTTGAACACTTACACTTCTCGCGTCTTCTTGAGGCATAGGTGTTTTGTGATTGTGCCCTTACCATTTGTTTTGGCCATTTTCTCAGATTTGTTACTTGTATATATCTAAAACTTAGCTTATTCGTTCTTTAGTACTCATTTACCTGTTTGAACTTATTGCTCATTGTGCTAACTTCTTTTCTGTGTCGTTACACGTTGCGGAGGTGTGCATTTTATGTGTGTGTTTTGCTTGTTTGTTTGCTTGTTTGTTTTTCACTTGCAATATTTACTTTTCTAATTGCTTTACATTGTACACATATTGAAGGTAAGTTTTTTTTGGTTTTTGTTTTCCTTGTAAAATAATGGCAAATAATCCCAATACCGAGAGTAGTAATGAATGGTTGACCAACTCAGGATTCAAAATTGGCTATCTAAATGCATGTCATGTGTTAAACAAATTATGTGATTTATCTTCTATTTTATCTTATGCTAATGGTTGTTTTTCATTGTTTTTGTTTCTCTGAATCTCGGTTATCAATTTAGTCTCAGACGATTAGTAATGATTCCAGGTTACAATTTTATTAGGAGAGACCCTGCATCTAAGCTAGAAACAGGTCTTCTGGGATATGTACATCACTCAATGAACTATAAACTGATCCATCATTTTGATAAACATAAGACTGAATGCATCTGGATAGAGTTTCGTTTAAAAGGGACTAAACTGATACTGATATTAGTAGGCTTTTTTATGTAGAAACCCTGATGAACGTGTGGAATGATATGATAAATTCGAAGCAATGATAGAAGATGTCTCAGATTATTCAACAGATGTTGTATTGCTTGGTGACTTTAACATTGATTTACTTAAGCCTCATGATAAATGGAAACGAATTTTTGAATCATATAACTTAACACAACTGATAGACACGCCAACAAGAAAAAACGCTACAGTCTGAAACACTCATTGATCATACGTATGTAAACAATCCAACGAACATCACAGAAACTCCCGTACCAGTTTATGGTCTCAGTGATCATTTTCCTGTATGCTTAACTTGGTCCAAAAAAGGCGGAAAAATTCCTAGATGTAGCCACAAATGCATTTCTTTCCGTAGTTATAAATCCTTTAATTCTGACGATTTTCTTCATGATTTATGTATAGCAGACTTTTCCAGTGTTTTTCAGGAGACTGATCCAGACAAAGCTCTCGAAGCTTGGTATAACACATTTCATGCTTATATTCAAAGTGATGTGGATTATGCTTCAACCTGTTTGGGATTTAGCTAGTAAAGCCTCCTTAAGGCATCTTGAAAGTCTCTACAGACGCTCTCTCTCAAACTTATACTTCTTAAATCTTCCTCTCTGGAAATAAGTGATTATAAAGAACTTAACATCTTGCCTTTTGAATTTAAATGTATCTTCAACAAAGTTGTCTTTATGTTTAAGATTATGAATAACCTTGCACCATTCTATCTCCGAGAGAAATTTCCCGTACGAGAGTTTCGTAACAAAAGTACAATATTTATCCTCGTCCAAGAACTGATCTCTTTATGAAATCTTTTATCTATTCAGGAGGAAAATTATTGAATGAAATCCCAGAATACATAAAAAGCAAAAATAGTTTATTATCGTTCAAAAAACATACAACAGATATTTAATGGAAAAGTTATAAATGGTTGGTTTCTTTCAGATAAGACCTGAATTTAAGATGTAATGTTTACATTCTCTTTTACAACCTCTCTCTCTCTCTCTCTCTCTCTCTCCTCTCTCTCTCTCTCTCTCTCTCTCTCTCTCTCTTATGTACCTTTTATGTTAATGTTAAATGCCATGCCCTTGCTTCTCCCTCCCGCTTCCTTTCTCCCTCACTCTGTCTCTCATCGCTATTTTTTTGTTAACTCTCTCTCTCTCTCTCTCTCTCTCTCTCTCTCTCTCCCTCTTATGCCCCCCCCCCCCCCCCCCCCCCCCCCCCCCCCAACCCCCACCCCACCATATCCCTCCCTTTCTGTCTGTGTTCACTTTTGTACATTAGGTTTGTTGCATTTGGTATTATTATATTTCAGAATTTGTATCTTTTTCTTTCTTTTCTTTTGGCCCCGGAGGGCTGGATGTAAAAAAAAAAAAAAGCAGTTATGCTTACTCCACTACCTTCTGAAAAAAAATTCGTTCGGTGTGTGTGTGTGTGTGTGTGTGTGTGTGTGTGTGTGTGTGTGTGTGTGTGTGTGTAATGACACGTGGGAAGATCGTACGTATACAGTAGCAATCACGAGAGAGAGAGAGAGAGAGACAGAGAGAGAGAGAGAGAGAGAGAGACAGAGACAGAGACAGTCATAGAGAGAGAGACACATAGACAGACAGACAGACAGACAGAGGGAGGGACAGAGAAAAGACAGACACAACCCCCTTTTAATGTGTAATGTTTTTAATGTTTAATATTTTTTTTTAAATTGTTGGCACGTTTTCCTTCAGTACATCATCCAACGGAGGTCATTTGCTGGTCATTTCTACTGCCTCCCGCTGTCCTGACGGATTTTTGCTCTTCCCTCATACAAACAACAAAAAATGTTGATCGTCGTAGGTGCGTCATTTTACCCCTGTTTGTTTACCTTTCCCCCACCCTATTCCCTCCTTCCATTATCATCTTATCCACCTCGCCTCTGTTTTCAATCTCTCTCTCTCTCTCTCTCTCCTCTCTCTCTGTCTCTGTCTCTCTGTCTGTCTGTCTGTCTCTCTCTCTCTCTCTCTCTCTCTCTCTCTCTCTCTCTCTCTCTCTCTCTCTCTCTCTGTACATGAGTGATTGCATGCGGCTAAAAAAAAATAAAAAAAACACACGCAAAGAGAATGTTCATTCTCTGTCTCCAAGTGTACGCGTTAGGCGCAGACGTGAAAGATGTTGGTACAATGTCATTGCACTCATCTGGACATGGAGATTATCAGCAGTTGAATGAGAAGAAGACGCGATGAATAGAAAAAAAAGGCGGGGGTGGTGAGAAGGTGTGGTGGTGTACGGGGAGTGAAGGTGGGGGTGGGGGTGGGGACTGGAACAAAAGAGAAAGCTGACATGGACTAGAGGATCGGCCATCTTATGTTTGTTTCATCTCTCCCTTGCTCTCTCTCTCTCTCTCTCTCTCTCTGCCTGAAGCCTGGAGCAAAACTGGTCAAAACGGTCACCTAACTGCGTCGTTACGAGGCCCGAAGACATCCATGGCAGTTTTGGAGCTTGACGGGCCAAACAACGCCGTTTCAAGCACTGACTGCACCTGTCCCGCTGTTATTGCGAGCGAATAGTTGGGAGATTGGAACGTCTTCTATTCAGGTTATCTTTCCTTACCAGCATTGCTGGCAATTGTCCTGTTAAAGTCGCTTTTTCCCGGATCAGGAGTTAAGAAATAAATAAATGCGAGGCTTACTTCCCTTCCGAAATGGCGATTGGTTCACTGACGTCGATTCAATAGTAAATTCGATCACACAGTGTATGGATCAGTTCAAACGT
>JADBJO010007058.1:55000-60000 GCA_016801955.1 Conus betulinus
AAACAGGATATTAAATATTGAGACTGGCAAGGAAATTAAGTAATTTAATGCCATCAGGACAGCAACAAGTTCAGCTGTAAATATGGAATAACCCTTACCTAAATAATATGATTTTTCAGCTTTGAAATCTGGAATTACAAAGCCAGATCCCGCACTACCATCATCAAGAACTGAGCCGTCAGTGTATACTTTCAAATAGTTAGTAAACTTTTCTTCCATGTCATTTTGACAGATGCTGCTAACACATGCGGCGACATCGCTTTATTTAGATCAGAAGAAAAAATGTTAACTTTTACTTCCGTTAGTTCCCAAGGGGGTACCGGCGGAACCAGTACGCGAGGCGCTACCTCGTGTGGGTTAATCTTTGATGAATTAAGAACGTCTGAAACAATTGAACGAAGCGTCTCTAAATTTGAATTTTTCCGTGCATTTTTTTCGAAAAATCAATGTCGGATCGTGTATTTAACTCTTCAAGGTCGTTCACAGCAATCCGTCTCACTACATATTTTACAGAACTTATTTTCCTTTCTTCTTCAAGTGGCAAAAAGCCTGCTATCTTATAAGCTTCAGAGGACTTAGTATGCACAGGTACACCCAGGGCCAACTTTACAGCTTTACTGTCAATTCTTTGATGTTTCTTTAAATGCGATCGCGGAGCAGAAAAGAATACTTCCTGTCCGTAAGTCAATCTTGATCGTACAAGACTGGTTGCTAAATGCAACAAAACTTTGGGATCCTGTCCCCATGGAGAGTGACTGACAATTTTCAGAAAAATTCAAACTTTTAACCGCTTTAGTAACAATCGAGTCAATATGTTTTTTTCCAGTTTAGTTTTGGTGTAAGTAGGACACCTAAAGATTTTACTTCAAGTTTATAAAAAAATTCCCGTCCTCTCAGAAAGAATATAGGCAAATTACTTGGGTTTATATCCATTGTTAAAGAGAACCAAATGTGTCTTTTTCAGTGTGTGTGTGTGTGTGTGTGTGTGTGTGTGTGTGTGTGTGTGTGTGTGTGTGTGTGTGTGAGTGATTGCGCGAGAGTGTGTGTGTGTGTGTGTGTGTGTGTGTGTGTGTGTGTGTGTGTGTGTGTGTGTGTGCTATTCAGAGTACAGACAAGACTAAATGTCATCCACAATGTTTTAAAAAGTATAAGCAAGTTACGTTCTCAATAACACCGGCCCCCAAACTACCCGTAAACATTTCACATAAAAGGTGACGAAAGATATAGAGACAACGGGTGACTGACCTAACGGTTTCTTGACATACAGGTTGAACAGCGTCAAGACTTACAACGTAAAGGTTTACCTTGATGAAAATTTACTTTGGCAAAGGTTCATTTAAGGTTCATTTTAATAACATTGTATGAATGGTTTCTTGTATCAAGATAGTAATTGTTTTTTCTTTCATAACGATTCTTACCGAAAAGTTTATTCTTTGAAAGAGGTTCGCTGACCTAGTGGTTGAATTTCATAAAGATCTTTAAAGATCGATTCTCATAAACGATAAGTTTATAAAGTTTACTCTCATAAAGGTTTTAAGAGTTCAAAAAGGTTAACGTCAATAACAGATTTACTTTAAAAGGAGTTCACTTTCATAAGGGTTTATACAAGGTTTACTGTCATTTATGTAAAAGATTTATTTTCGAAAAGGTTCATAAGATTTTCACTCTCATGAAAGTTTACAGCTTTTTTCCCCTTGAAGCTCATTGGGGTTTCATCATATTTGTTATTGAAAGATATTTTCATGGAGATCTATGAAGGTTCACTTCCATAAAGATTTATTTTCTGTTCTCCCTGCAGTCATTCTTGTGTCCCTTCCACCTCAGTTGAGTCTTCTTGCCCTCGTCCCCACCACCTCGCCCCCTTCCCATCCCCCCACTCCCCCCCATCCAGCCACTTCCACCACCACCAACTATCCCACCCACTCCCCACCCCCCATCGCCCCATCCCCACCCCCCAAAATGCCACCTCCCAGACTCACTTTCTTTAGGTCCTCCCCCTCCTTCTCTCTGCTTTTCTCCATCATGCCTCTCCCTACCCCTCCTCCCAGCCCCTTTTCCCCTATCATCCCCTCCCTCCCCCCTTTCCACCCCCCCCCACCCCCACCCAACCCCCATCCCCCTCCTTTACAGTCTGGGTTCGGAGTGTGAAGAATTAGTGTTCCTGACCACGGACTGTCTGGACACATTTACCGACTTCACCAGCCAAGGAAGTTCAGATGCCCTTGACTTTTTTTTTTCTTTTTTTTTTCTTTTTCTTTTTTGTTTTTTTTTTTTAAAGTCGCCTGGTACACCATAGCTAAAGGCGTGTGTGTGTGTGTGTGTGTGTGTGTGTGTGTGTGTGTGTGTGTGTGTGTGTGTGTGTATCCGTCTGCTGACGGTCCAGCGTGAGCACCTGTGTCTGACCGTCTGTTGACCCACACACAGCTTCATCATCAGACTCAGGTGCAGCCAGGCGGCGTGTGTGTGAGATGGCCTGAGGCGACGGTCAAGGGTCGGGATTATGGTGTACCCTTGGCGTCAGAACAAAAGAAAAGCAAGTAATTGAAGTTATCTTCGCTCTGTTTCGTGACCTGAGTTAGTTAGTGTTGTCTGATGTGCAAGACAGATTTGTCTATTAATACGCGCACGCGCATGTGTGTGTGTGTGTGTGTGTGTGTGTGTGTGTGTGTGTGTGTGTGTGTGTGTGTGTGCATGAGCGTGTGTGTGTGTGTGTGTGCGTGTGTGTGTGTGTGTGTGTGTGTGTGTGAAATTTCACCGACTGATTTTATAGATAAATCAGTCATGTACAAAATCAGACGCATAACTAGGAACTCTGCTTTTAGTCTCTGCGCTCAGTTTAGACTGAAAGCGAACTTGGTTATATTGGATTTGGGCCAAGAGAAATACACAAACAGGGGAGAGAGAGAGAGAATGAGGGAGAGAATGGGGGGAGCGGGCAAGAGAGGGTGGTGTGTGGTGGTGTAAACACACACACACACACACACACACACACACACACACACCACAGAGAGAGAGAGAGAGAGAGAGAGAGAGAGAGAGAGAGAGGTAGGAAGGCAGACAGACAACAGAAAGACAGACAGACAGACAGACAGATAGAGAGACGGAGATGGATACGGGTCAGAATGAGAAACAGTAAGAAATACCAATAGATTGATTGACAGACAGAGAGAAACAAAACATAACAGATTCATTCAATTGCAACCGGGGGAAAAAAAGAAAACATTTACTAACCCCCCCCCCCCCCCCCCCCCCCCCCCCCCCCTCTCTCTCTCTCTCTTCCTCCACGACAGCCCAATTCGTGTCCCGCTCCCTCCGTCCGGAATCCCTCCCCTTCTGCCCTCCTTCCCCTCACTCCCTCCTACCCCGCTTCTTACACACACACACACACACACACACACACACACACATACACACACACAGAGGCGCGTGCACACGTGTGCACACACTATGTTGACCGTAAACAAACGGAAAACAATTGAAAGGGAATACTCATGAAAGGGGATTTAAACAGTAGACCTTTGGACTGGACATGGATCCTTGAAAACGAAAGAAGGAAAGAAGAACAGAAAAGAAGTAAAAAGAAGAAAAAAATCTTGGAAGAAGAAGAAGAAGAAGAAGAAGAAGTAGTAGTAGTAGTAGTAGTAGTAGTAGTAGTAGTAGTAGTAGTAGTAGTAGAAGAACAACAACAACAGCAACTACAACAAGAAATCAACTATTGTGTATCATATTGGGCAAGTTGAAAGCTGCGGGTAAAAGCTACCGGGGAACACACCTGGAAGGGGTCCGTCACTTAAAAAAAAAAAAAAAAAAAAAAAGAAGAAGAAAGAAAGAAAGAAAGAAAGAAATTCAGCTCTCATATTTCGGAACGGCATTCCTACTTTATTGACACTTCCAGCACACCATAGCTTGAGGACGGTTGGGTCGCGCGCGGCCTTAGAGTACCCGCAGCCCTGTTGTGTCCCCGCTGTACCCCCTCTTGAAGTTGATGTTGGGCAGGGCAGCGGAAACTTTTGTCAATGAATTGGCTGGCTTGCCCCCTCTCTCCACTAGGTGCGCTGGCCTCTTGGAACATCGACTAAGCTTTGTTCTTCAAGAGCGGCGGCCCGCCAAGACTACACCGTGTTGATCTGCTCAGCTGGAACAGGCGGTTCTTGCCTTGTAATAACCAGGGATGGAGGGGAGGGGGGAAGGGGTGTAGGAGGGGGGCTACCGTGTCCTACCTCCTTTCCCTCCTCTCCCTCCCCCTTCCATCTCCACCTCCCACTCACCCTACCCTCACCTCACCCTCATCCCTACCACCACCTCCACCATCACGACCCCTGTTTCCCCACCCTCCACACCCACCCCACTCCCACCCCCATGACCTTCTCCACACTCCCCTTTTGGAGAGCGTTGGCGGGGCGGATGACCGGTCACTAAGATCATAGGAGCAGAAGGGTGGAGTGACGGAGTAGAAAGGGCGGAGAGGGGACTGAAGAGCCAGGTTCCCAGAAGCTTCAGAAAAAAAAGGGGGCTTGATCTCTTTTCACCAAGAGGCCAAACTGCAAAACACACACACACACACACACACACACACACACAACGGAGTGTATGCACAGGTTATACGCTTATTTAATAACAAGACAAAACAGCTTTATTTGGTCAGTTGGTGGATTGCTAAAATGATTGGTTGGTTGGTTGTTCTTGCTGGTCTTTTCTGAAATCGTTCTTGAAAACAAATTATCAGCAAACGCTTCTGCTTTTTCAGGTGAAGAAGGGAACCTCTTATTCTCTAAATTAGTAGGGTACCTTGGAAAACTTATCTCTTGAAAAAGTTTTCCCATACGTTTTGAAGGTTTTGATGACAAGAAATTTCTCTTGTCCAGAACGGTGACCAGTATAGGTGCTTTGCTTTTGCAATAACTCTTTCAAAGTGTGCTTTTGCTCTTTCCATTTGTGTGTGAGTTTCTTCAGTTTAGTCTGTAATGTATATACTTTGTATTTGATTTACTTTAAAGCTA
>JADBJO010007058.1:62500-67500 GCA_016801955.1 Conus betulinus
CACACTCTAGCGCTTAATGTTTGCGAGGGAAATTTTAGATAGACCTACATTTTACACAAAAGGGTTTAAGATTATAAATCGGATTAACCGTTATGTAATTTTCACCTTTTTTCTTTCCTTTTTTCTTTTTCTGTCGGAGGACAAACTGGGCCTTTGGGTGAAAGGAATGATGATTTGCTGAACCGGCAACGAACTGTTTTCTTTTGGTCATTCTTAAATTCTTCACGATCTCTTTTCATCTTCTCACCAGAATGATAACAATCAGTACCTGGTATTCCGGACTGCCGTGTGTGGAGACCTTTCCAATAATACTGTTAAGGCACCGGAGTCATGTTGTAGCAATGTAATGAACTATGGCAATACACAACTTCCACGATTTATCCTAAGGGAGTATTTTCCATCAAAACCTCTAGTCAAAGAGGATGTCATCATTACTTTATTTCTAAGTGGCTATAGTGATTGTTTGCGTATACATTTATATGGAGATGAAAGTACGATCCGGTTCCTGAGGAAGCCTTTTGACAGGCGAAAGCTTGAATTATATAATATATATATATATATATATATATGTGTGTGTGTGTGTGTGTCTCCCACTTCGGAGACTATAAACTTGCTGAAGGATTATTTTGAGAAGCATTTTATTATTCCCCATTCACCCACTCAAGCACATACTGTCAGTTAGACAGAATCATCTACCACTGCAGATATGAAGGCTTATCACCCCCCTATTTTTACAATCTGAGACATAAGAGCAAGCTTTGTTTAATTCAATATTTCTTGCAGTCATTGAACACCTAGCTGCTCTGTAAGTTGCTGGAATGGTGCTCGGTACTTATCCTTGGAATTTATTGTTTATATATATATATATATATATATATATATATCTTTTTTGAACCCTTGGCGGTCAGAACACCACAGAATTATGAACCGTGGTGTGTCTCTATTTGACGCCAAGAGCACAGACACAATCAGCCGTGTCTCCTTGCTGAGTCCGATCCAGCGGACGAAAGGCCTCGGAGCAGGCGATACATATAAATCTGCCTTCGAGAGAGATTGCGATAGTTTCCTCATGCAGCTAGTGAGAGGTTTTCATAGTTATGATATGATATACATTTTCCCATTTACTTCTTCAATTTTTTTTTCTCAGTTTCAAATCTTTCCCAAGTCATTACTATAATGATGGAAGAATTGTTAACCTGCACTTGTTTTCCCCCACTACTTAATTGTTCAGCATTATATTGTTTGGTCAATCAGTGGGCGATTGCATCTCTTAGGAGATCCAAGTAAAGATTGTTCTGCACAATTCTTAGCCGCTGACAATGCTTGGGTTATTGAACAGCAACAGCTGACCACTCAGACTGTTCCGTGTCTTTTGATCTCCCTTGCATCCTTAAATGGATCCTCAAGCATAGGCTCAAAGATTGTCCCCTACATTTTATACTGTTTGCATAATGTTTTTGTTTCCAGCAACTTTTTTCCTCTCCACACTTTCGTTTTGTTTTATTCTACTACCTTTCGCTGGCTGCTTTGTGGGTGCTGTTGGATTCTTTTTCAAACCCTTGATGGTCAGAACACCACAGAATTATGGACTGTGGTGTGTCTCTATTTTGACGCCAAGAGCACAGACACGATCAGCTGTGTCTCCCTGATGAGTCCGATCCAGCGGACGAAAGGCTTCGGAGCAGGCGATACATATAGATCTACCTTCGAGAGAGATTGTGATAGTATTCTCATGCAGCTAGTGAAGGTTTTCATAGTTATGATATACATTTTCCCGTTTACTTCTTCAATTTTTTTTTTTCTCAATTTCAAATCTTTGCCAAATCATTTCTAAAATGATGGAAGAATTGTTAACCTGCACTTGTTTTCCCCCACTACTTAATTGTTCAGCATTATATATATATATATAAGAGCTTGGATTAAAAAATGAACTCCGTGGGCGGTGTTGAAAATTTATTGTTTATATATATATGTGTGTGTGTGTGTGACAGATCTTGTTCCTGAACTAGTTTGAAAGCAATGTCTCTCAAGGCACAAGCCAGTAAAGCGCACAAAACCAAGATGCAGAACAGACCTTTTCCGAACATCGTGCATTTCCGCTGCCACTGAATCGTGGACCTCTCAACCGGATCACATGAAACCTACATTTCCTTCAGTGCACTTAAACATGACCCGTCGTTCATGATCCTGGTCTACCTTCATATTTTTACTTGTGAGAGGGAAAAAAAACCGTGTCCATTTGTCAGCCTCGCCTTGGGATGACCGGTTTGAATGACCATATTGCACCGTCATTTAGTGAACAAACTAACTTAATCCTGCGGTCATGAAGCAGAAGACATTATCATATATGTCGTTTTTATATGATTTTTTTTTTTTTTTACTTCTCAATGTACTGTGCGCTAAAATCACTCTAAATCTCTCTCATAATTACACAAATGCTCAGATTTTCTTGAAAGGTAATCCTGATTTCGTGGCAAATACAAATCCACATTTTGCGTTTGGAACCGTGCATTTCTGATTCAAGTTGGATTTTTAGATGAAGTTTGTTTTGTAAATAATGCAGAGTGTGGGTACGACCGTCACTGTGATCATGAAAATTGGTCGAGAAAAATGTAAGCTTCAGCAGTGATGGGATGACATGTTTGTTTCTGTCTCACGTAATTCTCTTCGTTCTCCTTTATTACTGATTTATTTCTTCATTTGCTCTTTTGATCGGTAGATCATTATCTAATTTATAGCCGAAATGTACCTAAAGTATGTTAATACTGTTGCTTTTTTTTTTTTTTTTTTAAAGACAATTTATTCTATGTGTCCATCCACTGTTGACTCAACAGTATGTGGGAAGTATGTGTTTACTGGAGCACAATATCAGCGATAAGCTTATTGTTTGCTCTTTTGATGGCTAAATTTGCAATGTTATGATATCAAGTAAAGTTCAGTTTAAACCAAACATATCATAAAATACATATGTAACAGAATCTGCGAACAGGTTGTTCACAACGTCTAAAAGAATATTGCGGATTACCAAAAGTGCTAAGACTGATCTGCATTCAACACAGCCTGGAAACGGCCTTTTTTTTTTTTTTTTTTTTTTTAATAAAAAAAATGAAAAGAAAAAAAAAAAAGGGGGTGGGGGGGGGGGGGGGGGGGGGGGGGGGGGGGGGGGGGGGGGGGGGGGGGGGGGGGGGGGGGGGGGGGGGGTGGGGGGGGGGGGGGGGGGGGGGGGGGGGGGGGGGGGGGGGGGGGGGGGGGGTGGGGGGGGGGGGGGGGGGGGGGGGGGGGGGGGGGGGGGGGGGGGGGGGGGGGGGGGGGGGGGGGGGGGGGGGGGGGGGGGCGGGGTGGGGGGGGGGGGGGGGGGGGGGGGGGGGGGGGGGGGGGGGGGGGGGGGGGGGGGGGGGGGGGGGGGGGGGGGGGGGGGGGGGGGGGGGGGGGGGGGGGGGGGGGGGCGGGACAATACAATGTCGATTCATTCAGGAAGCGAAGTTACTGTCCTTGTGTCCCGCTTATGAAATAAGTGTAGGCCTAAGCAGCGGGCTCTGTATCTCAATCGGGGACCGAAGTCAATCGCGAGAAGATTGACAAAGTCGGATAAATCACGTACCTCTATATACATTTAAACATTTGCTGATAAAAGAGACAGAGACGAAAGGTGCAGACGAAGTTGAAACAATCTATAGGTCTGATCTAGCTTAATGGGGTCCTCACCCATAAATAGCATGTTTGGATTGTTCAAAAGTATGATTGAGCGTGTTTCGATGCACGTGTTACTTTTCTTCTGGAACTCACTTCTATCCGTGTTTCGGGTCGTGCAAGTAGCCAAATCGTGACTCGCTACGGAGATTGCCGAGCACAGTAGGAAAGAGACGAGAGTCGTGGATTCCGCAAGTGACGTATAAATGCCAACACCTCGAGGCGATAATGGCAGATGCTCCCAGCTACGAGTATTATGTACATGTACACACATACGCACGACACAGATAGTACATGATATACACATACACATACATACATCTGTTCACACACACACCACACACACACACACACACACACACACACACACACACATTACCGTAGTATGTAAACAACTTTAAAATGATTTGTGATAAACCACATTTTCCTTCAGTTGTTTAGATCTATCAGATTTCCTCTTCCTTTGAACAGGAGTTTGTCAGCTACTGCATCATCACACTAATTCTCTTCCCTGCTGTAGAAATCTTTTCAACAGCTGTTCACTTTCAGTCCCCCCCCCCCCCCCCCCCCACACACACACTTTTTTTACATTCCTCATTTTCAATCACTCTCTCCACTTAAATTCTGAAGTCCCACAAGGGCAATTAGAAGCTGAGGGGTCTTTTACAATATATTGCAGTCAAAGATTCTGGCTGTTATTTAAAAAACTGATGCGTGACGTGCCGTACATGAGATCTAAGCTGCAGATCTAAGCTCATTATTCTCTTACTCACCAGGGCAGTTTATAGCATACAGACATACCACACCAGCATATATCTTAAAATGCACACTAAGTCACCATCCTGTATCCAAATACTGATAAATAATTCACTTACTAAAGCATATGGTTGTTGGGCGGAAACTTGAACTTGCTGGGGTGCCTGATGTTCAGCAATGTCCTGAAAAATAAAAACCAAAACTATTATTCACTGGAGTCCAACAAGTTGTTATTTGTGGACATGGACACTTTCTTGTTAATAAGAATCATAACTTCAGTTTTGTTGAAACAGCAACAGCAGGGGAAAAAAATCAATCACAAACATGCAACAGTTTCAGTGGCAGCAGGCAGTGTGACTGACTGACTGCCACTATGACTCTGGCATGTGTGACTGAAAGTAACAATGTATGTTTCAGTTTGATGCCAACACTCTACAAAAACCAACAACTATCTTTACAACCAACCATGCACTGAGAATGAAATGAAACACAAAAAAATCAAACCACCCATTCCACAAACCTTACCTTCTTTACGTCTCTGAGTTTGGCTCTCT
>JADBJO010007058.1:72500-120438 GCA_016801955.1 Conus betulinus
AGGGCAAATACTGTGTACAAAGATAAGGCTGGGTCTTGGTGTAAATGGTGTGGGGTAGGGCAAATGCTAGTGTACAAAGATAAGGCTGGGTCTTGGTTGTAAATGGTGTGGGTAGGGCAAATACTAGTGTACAAAGATAAGGCTGGGTCTTGGTGTAAATGGTGTGGGTAGGGCAAATACTAGTGTACAAAGATAAGGCTGGGTCTTGGTGTAAATGAATGGGTGACAGGATAAGGGATGATGAAGGATAAGGTTGGGTGTTGGTGGTTGTAAATAGGGTGGGTGGAGGAATACTGGGGAAGAAAAGAACAAGGCTGGGTGTGGGTGTAAATAGGTGGGGTGGAGGATACTGGGAAGAAAGAACAAGGCTGGGTGTGGGTGTAAATAGGGTGGGGTGGAGGAATACTGGGAAGAAAGAACAAGGAAGAAAGAACCAGGCTGGGTGTGGGTGTAAATAGGGGTGGGTGGAGGAATACTGGGAAGAAAGAACAAGGCTGGGTGTGGGTGTAAATGGGGTGGATGGGGGAAATACTGAGGAGAAAGGATAAGGCTGGGTTTGTGTATAAATGGGGTGAGTGGGGGAAATATTAGGGTGAAAGAATAAGGCTGGGTTTGGATGTACATGGGTGTGAGGGGGATGCTGGGCTTACAGGATAAGGCAGGGTGTGGTTGCAAATGGGGTGGGTGGGGAAATACGAGGGTACAAAGATAAGGCCGGATGTGGTGGTAAAATGGTGTGGGCGGGGAAATACTAGGGTGAAAAAAATAAGGCCGGGGTGGTGTGTAAATGGGGTAGGTGGGAAATACTAGGGAACAAGGATAAGGCTGGGTGTGGTTGCAGATGGGATGGGTGGGGAAATACTAGGGTGAAAGAATAAGGCTGGGTGTGGTTGTAAATGGAGTGGGTGAGGAAATACTAAAACGGCTGGGTGTGATTGTAAATGGGGTGGATGAGGAAAATACTAGGGTGAAAGAATAAGGCTGGGTGTGGTTGTAAATGGGGGGTGGGTGGGAAAATACTAGGGTGAAAGAATAAGGCTGGGTGTGGTTGTAAATGGGGTGGGTGGGAAAATACTACGGTGAAAGAATAAGGCTGGATGTGGTTGTAAATGGGGAAAAGGAAAAGGGGGGGGTACTAAGGTGAAAGAATAAGGGTGGGTACCGTTGTAAATGGGGTGGATGAGGGAAATACTGGAGTGAATGAATAACACTTGGTGTGGTTGTAAATGAGGTGGGTGGAGGGAATACTGGGGAGAAAGTATAAGGCTGGATGTGGCTTGAAAATGGGGGAAAGGGGTACTAGGGTGAAAGAATGAGGCTGGGTTTGGGTGTAAATGGTGTGGGTGGGGAAAATACTGGAGAGAAATGATAAAGCTGGGTCTGGTTGTAAAAGGGGTGTGTCATGTGCACAGGATGTGTGAAGGTGTCGTGTGCACACGTTTTGTGTTTTAAGATTGAACGTCAGCGGTATTGGGGTATTGGGGTATTGAGAGAAAAGAGATCATGTGATTGTACGGCCCGGGTGAGTACTGTGTGGGAGCGCTGCGCGTGGTATTTAAACTTAGCTAGAAAATCTTATAATCACTTGCTCTACGCCAGCCGGGGGAGTCGCATGATCTGTTTATTTACGGCGATTGAAGACCGATGCAAGGCTGATGCATCGTTGAGGTTGCCTGTCTCACGCCGGGCCACGGGTGGGAGTGTTTGGAGGTGGTGGAGGTGCCGGACCTGACCCAACCTGGGACAGGTGGTGGACCTCGCCCGCAGTACCCTTCCTCATGGAGGAGGATTCCACCAGGCAGCACCCCTTTGGGTCGGAGAGGGCTGTTTTTGGTGATATTATTGGGGACTGAAGAAACTGGATGAAGAATGGTTTTTGGTGCATTCTCCTGTGTTGAAGAATGACTCTGGCGCATTCCCCCATGATATTGTGTGACCTCAACTGTTGTGAATCGTGGTTTGATTGATCTTCTTGTGCCGAGGTTGCAAAATAACGGTATATAGTATGAATACGGTGATGATGGATGGTGACATAACCCCATGTTATGAATGTTTCAATTGAAGGGGAAAACAGTACCGGGTGTTACCCTCCTTGGTGGAGAAGAAGTGTGTTTGTGTTTATTGTGTGTTGCCTCCCCATTGGAGAGGAGGTGTGTTTGTGTTTATTTTGTGTGCCTCCCCATTGGAGAGGAGGTGTGTGTGTTTATTTTGTGTTGCCTCCCCATTGGAGAGAGGAGGTGTGTTTGTGTTTATTTTGTGTTGCCTCCCATTGGAGAGGAGGTGTGTGGATAAAGTGGATTGAGGAATTGTACGTACCAAGGGGAAAGGAAAAAAACAACTTTTTGGTGTTGTGTATTCATTTTATGCGCCTTGGGTGAAAGGAGGAGATTGCGCGCGTTTGCGGAGTTTGCTTTGGCGGTGGTGTGTGCGTGCGTGGGCACGACTCCGGGAAGCATGACAGGGTGGGTGGGGGAAATGCTAGGCAAAAAGGATAAGGCTGGGTGTAGATGTAAATGGGGGGGGGGGGGGGGGGGGGGGGGGGGATAGGAGGCAAATCGAGGCAAATAGGATAAGGCTGGGTGTGGATGTAAATGGGGGGGTGGGTGGGGGAAAAATACTAAGCAAAAAGGATAAGGCTGGGTGTGGGTGTAAATGGGGTGGGTGGGGGAAGTACTGGGCAAAAGCTGTGTGTGGGTGTAAATGGAGTGAGTGGAACACTTCCTGCAGGACTGTCTCACACATGAAAAGCTAAGGGCAGAGACCTGGTCTGCAAAACACACCGATGAAGGGAAAAGCTCTATGATCTCTGGAGGGCCTTCGCCATACAGCAGTTTTTGTCAGTGCCTCTGGGGTTCCTGTCTGAGCGAACAAAGAAGAAAAAAAATGGATTTGGGTAGGGAAATGCTAGAGTACAAGAAGAAGGCTGGGTGTGGATGTAAATGGGGTGGGTGGAGGAATACTAGGGTAAAAGGATAAGGCTGGGTGTGGATAAAATGGGGTAGACGGGGAAAATACTAGGCCAAAAAGATAAGGCTGGGTTTGGGTGTAAATGGGGGAGGGGGAATACTGGGCTGTAAGGATAAGGCTGGGTGTGTGATTGTAAATGAGGTTTGAGGGAAATACTAGGATACAAAGATCAGGCTGGGTTTGGATGTAAATGCGGGTGGGTGAGGGAAATAATAGGGTACGTAGGATAAGGCTTGGTATGGATGTAAATGGGGTGGGTGGGTAAATGCTGTAAATAGGGTGGGTAAGGAAAATACCAGGATATAATGATAAAGGCTGGGTTTGGATGTAAATGGGGGGGGTGAGTCAAATACTAAAGTACAAGGATAAAGGCTGGGTATGAATGTAAAATGAATGGGTGAAAGGATAAGGGGTGAAAGGGGTTGTCGGCTGGGTGTGGGGTTGTAAATGGGGTGGGCGAGGGAAATACTAGGGTGAAAGACTAAGGCTGGGTTTTAGTGTAAATGGGGTAGGTGAGGGAAATACTACAGTGAAAGAACAAGGCTGGGTGTGGTTGTAAATGAGGTGTGTAAGGGAAATACTAGGGTGAAAGAATCAGGCTGAGTGTGGTTGTAAATGGGGGTGGGTGGGGAAATACTAGTGTGAAACAATAAGTCTGGGTTTTAATGTAAAATGGGGTGTGTGAGGGAAATAATAGGGTACAAGGATAAAGGCTGGGGTATGAATGTAAATGGATGGGTGAAAAGATAAGGGGTGAGTGAAAGGGTAAGGCTGGATGTTGGTTGTAAATGAGGGGGGTGGGGAAATACTTGGGTGAAACGAATAAGGCAGGGTGTGGATGTAAATGGGGTAGGTAAGGGAAATACCAGAGCGAAAGAATAAGGCTGGTAAATTGTGGTTGTAAATGGGGTGGGTGGGGAAAATACTAGGGCGAGACAATAAGGCTGGGTGTGGATGTAAATGGGGTGGGGTGGGGAAATACTAGGGTGAGACAATAAGGCTGCGTGTGGAGATGCAAATGGGGTGGGTGGGGAAATACTAGGGGTGAGACAATAAGGCTGCGTGTGGATGCAAAATGGGGTGGGTGGGGAAATACTAGGGTGAGACAATAAGGCTGCGTGTGGATGCAAATGGGGTGGGTGGGGAAATACTAGGGTGAGACAATAAGGCTGCGTGTGGATGCAAATGGGGTGGGTGGGGAAATACTAGGGTGAGACAATAAGGCTGCGTGTGGATGTAAATGGTGTGGGGTGAGGGAAACACTAGTGTACAAAGGTAAGTGTACAAAGGCTAAGACTGGATGTGGTAGTATATGGGGGAGAAGGGGACACCAGAGAGAGAAACAGTAAGGTTGGGCGTGGTTGTAAATAGGTTCAGTGAAGGAAATACTGAGGAGAAAGGATAAGGCTGTGTGTGGTAGCAAATGGGGATAGATCAGGTTAAAGGATAGAGATATAGAGATGGGTATGTTGTAAACTGGGGGAACATTGGGGTGAATGGATATCACTGAGTGTGTTGAAAATAGGGGAAGGAGAAATACTAGATACTGGGCTAAAGGGATAAGGCTGGATATATTCAAAATAGGGGGGGGGGGGGGGGGGGGGGGGGGGGGGGGCTGGGCTAAAAAGGATAAGGCTGAGTAGGGTTGAAAAATGGGGGAATATGGGGGTGAGGAGATACGGATGGGTATGTGTGAATAGGGGATATTGGGGTGGGTGGAGAAGGCTGGGTGTGGTTATAAAATAGAGGAATATCAGGGTGAAAGGGTAAGGATAGGCGGTCGTAAATGTGTGTGTGTTTGCGCACCGTGCGCGCGCGCGCGCACAGCGTGTGTGTGTGTGTGTGTGTGTGTGTGTTAGTGTCAGTACAACTTTGAGTTAATCGACAATAAATTGGTTTCAGTCAGTCAGTGTGTGTTAGTGTTATTGCAGTAAAAGGATAAAAGTTGGGTATGATCGTAAATGGGGAAATATTGAGGTGCAGGAACAATGCAGGGTGTTGTCCTAAGTGAGGGGAGGGGGGTGGGGGGGTATTGGAATGAAAGGCTAAAGCTGAGTGTTGTTATAATTGCGGAATATCAGGGTGAATGGATCACAGAGTGCGGCTGGAAATAGGGGATGGGTGTGGGTGCAGGGAAAAGTTCTGGTAAAAAAGACAAATACATGATTGGGAATATTGAGGTGAAAGGAGGAATGCAGTGCGTTGTCCTATAAGAGGGGAATATTGGGATGAAAGGATAGAGCCGAGTATTGTTGTAAATGGGGAATAGTATGGTGAATAGACTGGACAGGAGATGATTGTAGATAGGGGAATATCGGGGGGAAAGGATGTAGCTGGGTGAGGCTTCATTGAAAATATTGGCGGTGAAAAGATGAGACTGGATGAATGGGGGCAATATCAGGGTGAACAGACGAGGTTGAGTGTCGTGAATAAGGGAACATTAAATCCGAGCGTGATTGTAACTGGGGAAGATGAAGCTGTGTGGGCGTGTAGATGGAACAATATTGGCGGGTGAAAAGACCAGGCTCTGGGTGGTCTTGTGTCTGAAGACCATTAAATCAAATAAGGCAGGATACGACCGTCTGATGGTGTTGAGATGAAGGGTTGGGGGTGGCACAATTGTGAGGTTGTTAAGAGCTGTGAGGGGAGACAAATGCAGAGGCAGGGCTGTGAGGGGAGAGGAGGCAGGGCTGTGAGGGGAGATAAAATGGTTAAGCAGGGCTGAGGGGAGATAAATGGTTAAGCAGGGCTGAGGGAGATAAATGGGGAGGCAGGGCTGTGAGGGGAGATAAATGGGGAGGTAGGGCTGTGAGGGGAGATAAATGGTTAAGCAGGGCTGTGAGGGGAGATAAATGGAGAAGCAGAGCTGTGAGGGGAGATACATGGGAAGCATGGTGGGGGGAGGGGGGCGAGGCAGGGCTGTGAGGGAAGATAAATGGGGAGGCAGAGCTGTGAGGGGAGATAAATGGGGAAGCATGGTGGGGGGAGGGGGGCGAGGCAGGCTGTGAGGGAAGATAAATGGGGTGGCAGAGCTGTGAGGGGAGATAAATGGGGAAGCATGGTGGGGGGAGGGGGGGGGGGCAGGGCTGTGAGGGGAGATAAATGGGGAGGCAGAGCTGTGAGGGGAGATAAATGGGGAAGCATGGTGGGGGGAGGGGGGGAGGAAGCCTTCTCAAACTGGTGCAATCTGCAGCACATCAAATTATCAAGTAGTTTTAACTTAACTTTTAAGTCTTATCATGGTCAGTACTATTTGTTTGTACAGCTTTTGTCAGTATCTTTCACACTCCAAACATCTTGCTGATGCATGGCCGTGATCTGATACAAATCAAAGAATTAGCTGACATTTTATACTGGAAATGGTATTGGTGTGCCTTTTCAGCTAAAATGAGCATTTTTAAAATCTTATTTTGTTACAAAGTGTATGTACACATCTTCCAAATTCTTGTACAAACAGAAAGGAGAAGTGGGATTTCGTCTTCATCTATCATCACATGGCAGATGGTTGAGGTGGGAACGTGGGATTCATTTCAATCTACCATCACACGGCAGACGGGGTTAGAAGTAAGGGGGCTTGGGGTGGGGGGGGGGTGCATTTTGATCTACCAACACATGACAGAGGGTTGAGCGACCCTTATCTTCCCGTATCTACCATAATAATACCGGATCTTCCCGTGCCTACCATGATAATAGCGGATCTTCCCATGCCTACCATAATAACAGCGGATCTTACTGTGTCTACTATGATGATAATGGATCTTCCAGTGCCTACTAGTACTATGATAGTACCAAATCTTCCAGTGCCTACTGTAACAATAGCAGATCTTTCAGTGCATACTATAATAATACCTGATCTACCAGTGCTACCATAATACCTGATCTTCCAGTGCCTACCATGATAATACATGATCTTCCAGTGCCTACCGTAACAATAACAGATATTCGAGTGCCTACCATAGTAACAGTGGATCTTCCAGTGCCTACCATAATAATACTTGATTTTCCAGTGCTTACCATAATAATATCTGATCTCCAGTGTCTATCATAATAATAGCGGATCTTCCAGTGCCTACCATAATTATAGCAGATATTCCAGTGCCTACAACAATAATAGTGGATCTTCTAGTGCCTGCCATAAGAATATCAGATCTTCCACTGCCTACCATAAGAATAGCAGACCTAACATAATAATAGATCTTCCACTGTCTACCATAATAATAGTAGATCTCTCAGTGCCTACCATAATAATAGCAGATCTTACAGTGCCTACCATAATAATATCAGATCTTCCACTGCCTACCATAATAATAGCAGTTCTTCTACTGTCCAACGTAATAGAAGAGCCAGTCAAGAGCCTTGGAAGATGGTATGATGACACGCTGAAAGACACACAAAGAGCAAAAGAAACCAAACAGATGTCGGAAGAAGGCTTGGAGACCACTGACCAAATGTGGGCTTCCTGGCAAATACAAGGTCTGGTGTCTGCAGTTCATGCTGATACCAAAGCTCCTATGGCCTCGCATTTTTTTTGTTTGTTTTAAACCCACACATTGGGGTGAGCCTTGGAAACAGAAGTCAGTGACTGCAGAAAGGTCAGTTTTTAAAATGAAAATCAGTGTTAGCAAAGAGGAAAATCTTGAAAACTTGAAGCTGCAGTGGGTTAAGTCCTGAAAATAGAAATCAATAACAGCACAGAGACAAGTCTTTTAATGAAAATAACAGATTATATCCAATGTTGTTGTCTGTTCCTTGTTTGTTTGTTTTTTTTAACTTCTTTGCAAAGAAGCTTCTTATGTCTGTGGGAGTGGCTTTCTGTTTCACTATCTGACTTCAGACACCGGAACCATTACTGGAGCAGCAGCAGGAAGAGTTGATGTATGTTTCAGTGCATTCAATCTCTCCACATGTTTCGTCTCCTGGGAATGCACTTCGATTGACTGTTTTTCCAATTGACTTGTGAAAGTTGTATACAAGCTTCCAACTGCACAATATACACCAAGCAGTGCCCACTTCATCTGTTTTCTGCAGCCATTTTCGAACGGACAATTCAGTTCGTCCATTCCATCCATCCATTCATTTCTCCACTTGTTTTTCTTCATGTCATTGTTGATCATCCGTGCCTCCGCTTCGTTGTTAATTAGCTCCATTTTTGACAAATATAAAACATGACGATTATGGTCTTCACGCATTGAAAAAACACGATGGCGTATTTCAAATACGAGTGGCACGAAAACCCGAGTTGGAACACGGAACGTGCACACGGAAAAAAAAAAAAAGGAAAAATTTGCTATACAGAATTCCGCATCAATATGGAAAGGTCTCCCACCCCTGTATATATATGAAAGGAAGTGTAGAGTACAGCCCTGTCTCAGACCGGAATAGAGATCCATTGTATCATCTTCATCATCCTCATTCTCATTGATCAGTATACATAAAAAAAAAGTCTTAAATTCTGTGGCCCTTCATGCCTAGTTCTCATGATCACCTCAGTTTCGATGTCCTTTTCATGTCTTGGTTTGATGCCGTCAGGGTCACCGGTATTGGCGAGTCCATGGGGGCTGTCGTTGGACGGACGTCGTGGTGCACTCCAGAGGAAGAGTTCACTCACACTGGCTCCGCGATAGAGCAATTATTGTTATCAGTGGCTGCTCCCTGTGGATTGCCAGTGCGGGGCTGCATCGAGACCGACTGGGCTTTGGCTGTGGACAGGTGGCAGAATGAGTGGCATGGGTGCACTGCCACTGAGGTGGCACAGGAGATGGGACAGCAAAAAAAAAAAAAAAAAAAAAAATTGATAAAGACTGTATTCATCTGCAATGCTATAAGCTGCTGATGACTTTTTTTTTTTCTTCACCTGCAAAATCTAACTGTATTGTCTATGCATTTCCAAACTGAAAAATAATAATAACCAGACATACACAATAATCTTTTTTATGTGTGTGGATATTTACTCTTTCAGATCAGTGCTTTGGAACATTAAGGCACTCTTGCATGCCATTTTGAGAACACACAGTAACTGAATCGCAAGATCAGCATTAAATGGTTGCATAGATGTTTCAAGTGGAAAAAAATTAGCACGTCAGGAATCCACGTGCATGTATGGGAAGACAGACAGTATCAGACTCAACCAATGTCAGCGATAGTCCTTTGAAGTTCTCTCTGAAAATCACCCCTTGACTTTCCAGTTGGCTGCTAACGACAAACACTGCCAGGTGATAACTCTGTCATTTTTGTGATGGAAAAGTCAAAACTGAAGTATGGGATGATGTTGATCATGCCAGTCTTCTTACTGAAACATACTGGAAAGACAGGATTTCCACACACTGTATGGGACAATGATTTCCAAAGAACTGCCATTAAATCTCTTTGGAGACATTTGAAACCTTGAAACAGGTTTCTATAAATAGCTAATGAAGAAGCTGTGCCTTTGAACAGACTGTAGGTCTGACACTGTCCACCTGAGCTGACATATATTGGGGAAAAAAAATCAAATATCATATTTGTAAATAGTATGAACAATCAGAATAGCTGTGTTTTTCTCAGTTTGCCTTATTCCATAAATTGTTTAGGTCTGACACTCTCTAACTGGGCTGACTTGTAGAGAAAAAAAATCATATTGCCAAATAGCATGAACCATCAGAATAGCTGTTTTTTTTTGTTCTCATTTTGCCTTCTTCCCAAAATCATCTTTGGTAGGCACAACATAAAAAGCTAGCCAGAATACTTCTTCAAGTGTAGTTCATTTCATGAATGCTTTTAACACTCGCACTTGACAACCAAGCTGAATGTTCTGTCATATCCAAGAAAGACTCATGGGAGACAATAAGCATGCCTGTGTACTGTACACACAGTGTGAATCTCAATGTTGAAGCTGTATCATGTTGGAAATCACCAATCACTTGGGTGGCGCAGTGAAATAAGGGTAGTCACAGAGAGTAAATGGACACAGAATGAGTGCGACCCACCAGCCTGAGACCGCAACACAGGAACACTCTATATGTGTGAAACACATGCAATGTAAGTGATGTGATATGACTCATAACCCCTTTGCAGCACAAAAATAAGAACCTTGTCGTCGACCTCTTCTTTAACCATAGTACTGATCTTGTTCAAAACCCATACAAATCCATTTCTTATCCAGAACCCATACAAATCCATTCATTCCAGAAATGCATTTCATTCCATGAACTATGTTTTGGATACTGTTTTATTAATTTTGCTGATTGCACATGACAATAGGCACCACTTTCATTCCCTGTATTCACTTTTATTCAAACTGAGGGAGAACACAATTTTTTTTTTCAAACACACTTTTGGAATGATCTATTCAATTTTCCTGCATTAGATTTGATGAGGCTTTTTCTCTTTGGATAGTTGCCGTTTTCTTCTATTCTTGAAAACATGCCACCATGTACTCTAGCACAAATATTAAAGAGCTTTGTAGAGTGGTAAAAAAAAAAGTAATACTACTTTAAGTACATTATATTAAAAAACAATTATGACAAACAGACAAAAAAAATCGTATAAAGGCCAAATAATGAAAGGTGTCCTCTCAACTCGCTTCAGTTCTTTCCCTTGATTTTCAATCACTGGTGATTAAAGTTTTTTGTTGTTTTTAAAAAACAATTACATTTAAAAACATATCTCTTTTTGGATTAATGGAATAGTTAATGAAAACAAACCTAAACATTTGTTACCAAGAAATTTACCAAGAAGAAAAATCATATAAAAATTTCTAATATATATATTGCTGTATAGTTATTGTTAAAAACATATTCAAACTCAGAAACTATTGAGAGTTAACAGTTAGGAGACAAAGAAAGACGCTACTGTAATTTCAACTTTCATTCCTGCAATATAAGGATTTTCTCTAAAAATGAAATCCAATGTTTAAAAATATGACTACTTTCCTTTGTCAGTTTGTGATTTACACTTTTAAATTTAAGTAGCTTCCTTAGTAACTCCAAAAGAGCTAATCACCCACAAAGGCAATAGAATGGGCCACAACAGGAGAATGGGCTACAACAGGAGGAGAATGGGCCACATCAGGAGGAGAATGGGCCACAACAGGAGAATGGGCCACAACAGGAGAATGGGCCACAACAGGAGGAGAATGGGCCACAACAGAAGGAGAATGGGCCACAACAGGAGAATGGGTCACAACAACAGGAGAATGGGCTACAACAGAAGAATGGAGCACAACAGAAGGAGAATGGGCCACAACAGGAGAATGAGCAACAACAGGAGGAGAATGGGCCACAACAGGAGATGGGCTACAACAGGAGGAGAATAGGCCGCAACAGAAGGAGAATTTTCTCCTGATGTGCTCAGAATGGGCCACAACAGGAGAATAGGCCACAACAGGGGGAGAATGGGCCACAACAGGAGAATGGGGCCACAACAGAAGAATGGGCCACAACAGGAGGAGAATGGGCCACAACAGGAGAAGAATGGGCCACAAAAGGATAAGACTGGCCTATAACATGAGAATGGGCCACAGTGACAGGAGAATGGACCACAGCAATCGAAGAATGGACCACGAAGGCATAAAGTGAGGAGTTTTTCTTTAGAGGAAAATCTATGATCTGGAAGAACTTGATGAACAGTTCCTCAGAACAACTCTCGGTCGATTCTTCATACAACTACAGAAAAGAGAATCTTTGTATCATGCACTACTCCTTATTGACCTGCTTCACTGTATTGATTACAAGTACTACAGGTAAAAAAAAAAAAAAAAAAAATATCACGATAGAATTAATTCATGAGCTGAAACAGAAAAGCTCTTCACACATGCATGTCTATGTGGTGTCGTATCTTAATCTATGAAGTGTCCGCCAAGTTGTTTCAGGAGAAAGTTTGACGTTTCCAGAAGGTTAGCAATCATACACACACACACACACACACACACACGCGCGCACACACACACACACACACAGCTTTTACACATGCATATCTATGTACCATAATTTTTTTTTCAAAACACAAAATAATACAGTTTGGACCTATTCCTCTACTCCTAATGCAATAAATGTTTATTTTATATTTTTTCTTTCACAGCTGAAACTAATGAATGACAGCAGCTCTGACAGGATTAGAAGGATCACATTTTTTTTCTCTATTACATTAACCATTAGTAAGACCAATCAGTTGTCATTTTTTATGGCATGTGAAAGGACATGACTTTAATTATTCCAACAATGAAGTCTGACAAAAATGGAGCTTCTGGCCAACTCCTTTGTTCAATTCTGTGTTTTAGCTTCACCACTTTTACTGTGAACGACTACCCTAATTTCATTGGTATACTGATGGGACACTACCACGTTCTATCTCTCCATCTCCTGTTGCGCATCGTGTCATTCACTAAAAACGACAAATAAATCAAGCGTACCAGGAAACGAATGAGGGACATTCAAACAAACCTTTAACATCCCACTCTTCAAACACTCCCTATGTATGTCAACAACTTGAAACACACTTTTATTGCCACACACATTCCAACAAAACTGCGTACATTCCATGCAGTCAGGTGTGCAACCAGCCAGACACATGTCACTGCCCAAGAAGCCCGAGGCCACAGTTTGGCTTGAACACAGTACACTCTTCTGTCAGCAAGATAACGCACCAAGATGACAGCCGTCAGACAGAAAACATTCCACAGGTTTCTTCCTTTGGAAAAGTGGTGTCACAGAATGCATCAATGACATCCAGCTCCACCATCTCACAACAACAGCAGAGTGAAATGCAAAGAGAGGGCAGAGCTGGCTTATCGATGCTTTGGCTTCTTCATCGTTTTCTCTTTCTTCTTGGAATGGAACTTGAACAACTTTTTTCCTTTGGAGGATGTGGTCTTCTCAGCAACCAACTTCTCCTTCTTATGCCACACAGCGCTGTGTTCCTTGGATGATGAGGCCTTTTCCTTTTTGAGGCGTTTGTGTCCTTTGTGTGAAGCATCTTTGGTGGTCTCCTTTCCAGCAAGGGGGGTCACTCCAGGTGACTCCTTCAGGATCCCATGTGAAGGACTCCGTGTGGGGAGGAAAGGGGAAGAACTGGATGCAGTGCTAATCACAAATTCTTGAAGACCTGGACAGTAGAAGTAAAACAAGATTAAACGTCTCAAACTCCCACTGTTTTTCTTTCTGAACATTTTGACCAGTAAGGTTCCTGTTTCATACATCATGAATCTGAAAGGGACAAAAAAAAATGAATAAATAAAGAGAGAAAATTGGTAGATCTCAATAGAAATGTCTGTTCATTCTAAAAACACAAAGGATAAATGGTTCTGCTGTACACTTCTCATTTTACCATCAAGAAATAAACTGACTACTGAATTTTGTATTTTTGTTTTTTGTGTGATATTTTTACCCCACTTGCATGACAACCTGTTCAGTGAAAGGAAACAGAGAACAGATCTACCTTAACCCTCTTGACCATCGAGCGCCCGCTAACGCCCGGCCGGAAATCACACAGCCAAAAACGCTGAGCGCCCGCCAGCACCCGGTAAAACACGTGGCAACAATGGGCGCCGCCATGTTTCTCGTAGAAAAGGAAGTCTCGCGAGAATGTGACTTCCTTCTTCCTGTAGCCATTTACTTCCGTTTGCAAAAAAAACCGCGAGTCGATATGTGCCGTGGTTCTCGAGTTACGAATTTTTTAAAGTTTTGAGGTCGAAATGCCGTTTTTCACCGTGGCTAACCTTGAGTTCTGCCGTTCTATAATGAGATTTAGTGATGGAGATACTGTGTTTTGTAGGATTTACGGCATAAGACTTAGTGAAAGTGCTGGGTAATGAAGCTTAGAGTGACCTAGATTTCGACTGGGATGAAGTTCCAGGTATGATGAACAACAATTCGGAAGAAAGTTCTGAGGAAGATTTTTTTTTATTTCCCGAGTAATGGCTCACGTGACATTCTTCAATCTTACGATATAGCAACATATATATTCGTAGGAATTTTAAAAATTATTTTCATTTCATTATTTCCTTTCCTCTCTTTTAAATTATTTTTTAATTGGGTAACCATGTTCAAATTACGGAGTTACTTACCTTGCCGACGGTTTTCGGTGTAACTAAGCTCAGATAAGTGCATACTGAAGTACTCACAGCCATTTGTTTTGTCTGACCGCTGTTCAGTTAAGTGTTTTTATCAATTTATTCCGATTGTTTTTTCATTCATTATCATGTCACAACCAAGGAATTCAAGTACTCAGCCTTGCCGTACATTTACCACAGATCAGGTGCTGGAAATATTGAAGAGACGGTCAGTTGATCCTGATTCAGATAAAGAACACCCAGACTGTGACCATGAAACTTTAGATGAAAGGGAGAGTTTGACCAAATTACCACAGAGGCTGACTGTTGGACGCGTGCCAAGTGACTGAGCAGGCCATGCATCTTGCACACACACACACACACATAGGCCCTTGAACAAGCTTAGTGTTGCTGGCTGTGGGCCAACTTGCAGTGACTGAATCACACAGTGAGAGAGACATTATAGGGGGGGTGACCAACAGCTACGAGATAATGAACTGCAAGTCTAGCTGGCTTGCCACAAACTGAGGTTGAAGGGGGCATGGCTGACTGACACATGTCAGAGGTGTGCTGCTGCAGAAATGAGTTTGAGTGACCAGCTGGACTCATACGCCCTAGCAGCATTGCTCCCCAGGTTCCAGAGACCAATAGGCAAGTGAATGACTTTGTTTTCATAAAAAGACAATATTGTTTTCAACAGTGAGAGTGAAAGGGATATATATGTGTGTGTGTGTGTGTGTGTGTGTGTGTGTATGTTTTTTTTTCTGCATCATCCCATTAGTCATATCACTAATTATTCCTCTGAATGTTGTTTCAGGGGTGCTGGTGAACAAGGATGATTTTTCAACCTGCGGACAACTTCCAGCTCTTCTTCTGCTGTTTGGGTATGTTGATTTATTACTGTTTTTTTTTCATTTTTCTGTTGTATATTACATATTTTCTGGTCTTCATTTTGTTAGTGGAGTATTTTTTTTTCTTTGTTCTGAATTTGATGGCATGCTTTCTTCTTTCTTATGTTGAGACTAAAGATGGCATTCAAATTTTTTATTTTGCATTTTTCTTTTGCTCTTGAAATTACAAAAAAATTGAAATTGTTGTTGTCTAACTATTACTAACATTTCTACAATTTAACAAAAGTACAGTTTATTTCCTCCATTTTCCAAAAAAACAGCATGAGACTTGGTTGTTTAGTTCCAGAAATATCCGCATTTCACACATATTGGTATGAAATAAGAGATTTTCTGAAAAAAATGGCTGGTGATGAGGAGGATTTATACTAAACAGAACGTCTAGCGGTGAAAGGGTTAATGCACCTAGCTTTAAAAAAATGACTGGTTTATGAACTGGTAAGAAGGAAATCAGACACAAGACCAACAACAACAAAAAAAATGTAAAAAGCAAAAAACTCAGTACACACACACACACACACACACACATAAATATATATATATATATATAGCTGAACAATTAAATAGTGGGGGAAAACAAGTGCAGGCTAACAATTCTTTAGTCATTATAATAACGACTTCACAAAGATTTGAACTTTTAGAGAGAAAAAAAAAATGAAGATAAAGAGAAATGGGTGAAATATATCATAATATGAGAAACCCTTCACTAGCTGCCTGAGGGAACCATCATGATCCTTCTGAAGACAGATCTATTTGTATTGCCTACTCCTAGACCTTCCGTCTGCTAGACCGGACTCATCAGGGAGACACAGTTGATTATGTCTGCGCTCCTGGTGTCAAATAGAGACACACCACAGTCCATAATTCTGTGGTGTTCTCCCCACCAAGGGTTCAAAAAAGAATCCAATAGCACCCCCAAAGCAGCCAGTGAAGGATAGTCAAATAGAATAAAACGAAAGTGTGGAGAGAAAAAAAGTTGCTGAAAAACTAAAAGCATTATGCAAACAGTATAAAACGTAGGGGACAATCTTTGAGCCTATGCCTGAGGATCCATTCAAGGATACAAGGGAGATCAAAAAGATACGGAACAGTCTGAGTGGTCAGCTCTGCTGTTCAATAACTCAAGCACTGTCAGTGGCTAAGAATTGTGCAAAGCAACCTTTATTTGGATCTCCTAAGAGATGCAATCTCCCACTGATTGACCAAACATATAATGCTGAACATTGTTCAAGTAGTTGGGGAAAACAAGTGCAGGCTAACAATTCTTTAGTCATTATAATAACGACTTCTTAAAGATTTGAACTTTTAGAGAGAAAAAAAAAAAATGAAGATGAAGAAAATTGGTGAAATATATCATAAATATGAGAAACCCTTCACTAGCTGCCCGAGGGAACCATCGTGATCCCTTCTGAAGACAGATCTACTTGTATTGCCTGCTCCTAAAGCTTTAAATATTTAAGGAAAATAACTGAAGAGATGATAATAGAATTTTAAAGCCAGCATGAGGTCTAAAACATATGTATTTGAAAATATTATCACATAATGTGGCTCTCTGACTGACTTCCTGGAAGATTGTTTCATAGGCAGATCATTTGGTGCAGTCATGTGCAAGAATAAAAGCTTTCATGCCAAAAAAAAAAAATATGCTGGCGTTGTTGTTGATGGTCTTTTAATGAAAACAAAGTCATTCATTCACTTGCCTATTGGTCTCTGGAACATGGGGAGCAATGCTGCTAGGGCGTATGAGTCCTGCTGGTCACTCAGTCTTGTGTTTTCTATCAAAAATATTATTTTAATTCACTTGATTTATTAGATACAAGCTTGTAAAAAACGGTAGTCATTTGTGACACACCTTGTCACGGCGGGATCGACAGACAATGACTTGGCAATTTGAAACTAAACTTGGATTGGACCGGAAAATGTACTCATTGAGATTAATGATGTAAATACAAACTAAAAAACTTTATTCTGTGCAGAATTTAATAGTGCAGTTTGATATTTTGATGTTTAATCAATTCTAGTCACAAAGTCACGCCAGACACTTTTCTTCTTAAATATTTCTTTGATTCCGAAAACTCGACCGTATCCACCATTTTGACTGCGGAAAATTGCTAATGCATGTGCGCAGTTCTTCCTTTCAGTCCACAGCTACAATGGAGAGATGTGCAGTTAAGATTTTTAAAATAGTCACGGTTTATATTGTAGTCATGACTAACACAGATGTCACAACAGACAAAAAAAACATGAAAGACACACTCTTTGACACTTCTGTAAACTTTTTGTGGTTTGTTTAACTGAATAATCTTGTAAAATTTCGTTTCTGGTGATGTTGGTGTCATTTCTGTTGCTCAGTTCAAACTACAGACGCCAGTTGATTTTGTGATGTTGTAAACCACATCGTCACAATCATCGAATGACACCATTCTTAGTAATCTTACAAACTTTCAATGAATTATGCTGAAATAATAGTTATACTATTTACAGTTTATAGCTTATTTCATAGTGATTTAGAACATGTGTCAAACTTTTACTAATACTTTTTACAAGTTATGGAACGCCAACATAGAGAGTTCCTTGTGACTCGACGTTCTGTGACAATGGCGTCCAAGATCGATGGATAGATCAATTGCTAAAAAAACACAAATTCTCCAAGACGATACCCGTTTCCTCAGTCCAGCACTCCTCTCCTCCTTTCACCATTCCAGTGATTCTGTAGACTGATATGATTCTTTGTAGTTCAACTACACCAATTTTATTAATTTTTTGTGTGTGTGTGTGTGCTTTACCAGTATGCCAAACTTAAGGTAAATTCCTAGATTGCTACCCCATTTCAGTCCAAAGGCATTAATTGGTGCTACATGGGGAGAAATGTTTGTGTGTGTGTGTGTGTGTGTGTGTGTGTGTCAGAGCACCAATTTCCATAAACAGAAAGAAAAAGGAGTGCCAACTTCACACCAGTCGGCCTAACTGCAAACATGTAACATGTATTGATTGTTATTTTCTAAAGGTCTTCGTATACAACTTTTTGTGGTTTTAAGTTCTTGCTTTTGAATCATGTTTAATTTTTTTTTTTTTTTTTTTTTTTTTAAATAGCCTGTATTTAAACATAATCTGTATTATCTTGTTTCAGTGATATCACATGAACCAAGAAAAAGAAAGCAAACATCTGTGTATGCACACTGGACATGCAGACATAAAATCATATTTTTAAAAAAAAAACACTTTTTTCTAACAACAGTTGGAAGACATGTAGATAAATGCATTATGTAGTGTCACATTACATTGAATATTCTTCTGTGTACGCAGGCTGATACTCCTGCGGACACTCCCTGTACAGACAGGCAAGTATTAAACCCATCTTTCCAACACAGGGAGTGGAGTTTTGTGTGTATGACCGTTTTTTTATCCCACCATTAAGGTACTGAATATTAAACCATCAACAGCACATACATTACTATTTACAAGTATGTGTGACATCATAATGATAAAGGGATACTAAAATTGGTCCACTATGTGATGCATGAAGTAACAAGAAAATTCAAATCCTTAACTAAAGAGAGAAAGAAACAAGCAGACTAACATTTCATTCTGGAATATACTGTCAGGCCTTCAACCGCCAAAGCCAGTAACAAGGAAGATTAAAAAAAAAAGACTAATGCACGGAAGTGTGCTGAGTATCATGAAAGACTGAAGGCAGAGCCAGACCCATACGAGGCATACATGAAAACAAAGAGCGACGGGTGCAAAAAGTGGCGTCAGTCAGCAGCACACCAAGGAACAAAAACTCCATGACCGGGAGCAAGCCAGGCTGCGTCAGGAAGTAAAAGATGCTGATCATATTAGCAAATTACACTCAACAATATGAGTATGAGCATTCCTGCATTGCTTTTTTTTTTGTTTGTTGGTGTTACGTGTTACGTGTGACATGTGACTTCCAAAAGGTGTATTGTTACGGTCGGTTTTGTCACAAATGACATGATTTTGGCCAGTAGATAGAATGTTTAATGTGTATGACATTATTGATCAGGAAATAGAAGGTACTGATCTTTTTGGCAAATTACACACATATTTTGAGTTTTTGAGAGTGCTTTTTTGTATTTATGCTGAAAATTGTAATGACCGGAAAGTGTCATTTGTGACTGTGACATCTTAACTATTATGTAACTTTCATTCTAGAAGACTGATTATGCTCCTTGCTACTCAGATATGATCTAAAACATCATTGATACCACCACATGTTTAATTCTCACCTGGCCTTTGAAAAAAATGAGTTATAAAAGGATCATTTGGGTCACATGTCACAAATGACATTATTTCTGACCCATGTTTACATGCTGTTCACTCATAAACTATTTGAAGTATCATTTTTTCTGTTACAAAACATGAATATTGGATGTCTAGCCATCACAAAAAACACAGCCATGTGAAGCTCCACATCACTTTAATTTTTAGCAGCTCGAGGGGCACCTTTTGAGAGATTCTCTCATTTTTAAAGATTTGCTCTTCTTGAATATTTTCTTCTTATTTTTTCAGCCATAAAGATAGCTTCCAATGATGACTCCCTCCCTTTGAAGATTTGTTGTTCTTGAACGTTTTAGTTTTGGTTAGCAATAAAGCTATCTTCCAATAGTGATTCCCTCCATTTAAAGAGGTGTTTTTCTTACATATTTTTGCCTTTTGTCAACAATATGTCTGTCTTCCAATAAAGATTCACTCCCTTTAGACATTTGATTTTCTTGAATATTTTTGTCTTCATTAACAACAGATATATCTATCAGGGGCTGGAACAACTCACTTGGTAAGGTGCCAGACTCGTGTCCTGGAGTTCAGGGTTCTAATCTCCACTGGGGTCTTTCAGTACAGGAGGATCTTCCTCTCAGAGTTAACACTCTTCTGACTCCACTTCTACCAAAATCCTTTGAATGAGACTACAAACCAGAGTTTTCTGTGTGAATGCATGCATTACATCTTGCAAACATCTGTGAACGCATGCATTACATCTTGCAAACATCAAAAATCCTATCACAAACTTTCAAAAGAGAATGCCAGTTTGGCCATTGGTATGGATGACAAGTATACATACAGCATGCCCTGAAAGAATGGAAATTTGAATGAAAAATGACAGCCTGAATGACACAGGAAATGACTGAACGTAGCGCTAGGTGGCAGCTCTTCAACTGGCCTTACACAGGTAGGCAGCCCTGTCTGTGAAGAAAAGAGTGGGTTGTAAAGCAGCTGGAGCTTGGTAAAACTGAACATAGGATTGTATACCAGCATATGTGAAACGCGGATATCTCTGGAACTAAACACCCAATTCTCATGCTATTTTTTGTAAAATGGAGGAGATACACTGTACTTTTATTATATCATAACATGTTAGTAATGGTAAGTCAACAACAATTTCATTTTTTTAGTGATTTCAAGTGCAAAAAAAAAATGCAAAATAAAAAAGAATGTTATGTTTCTTCTAAGCGTAAAAAATAAAAAGAAGAATGCCAACAAACTCTCACAAGGGAGGAAAAATACTCCACTCACAACTGAAGACCAGAAAGTATGGTATTTCCAACAGAAAAGTGCATGAAACAGCCACAAATACAACTACTCAATAGCAGGGCACACACACACACACACACACACACACACACACACACACACACACTTACTAACACACACACACACACACACACACACACACACACACACACGTCCCTTTCACTCTCAACAGTAATATATATATATATATTTTTTTTTTATGAACACAAAGTCATTCATGTGCCTGTTGGTCTCTGAACCCTTGCCATTCAGTTGATCTATATAATCAGCTGTACACCCACTCGAAACACGTCTGTGCTACTCGCCTCTCACGTGTCAGTTGGCCACGCCCCCTTCAACCTCGACCAGCAAGAGTCGGCCCACAGCGTGTGTGTGAAGTTCGTTGCCTAAAGTCTTAGTTCGCTCCCTCACATAGAGTTAGTGAACAGTCAGTCAGTGCTGGCTGGCTCAACGCAAAAACACTGGGGGGCACACGCGGTAGGTAGTAAGTGGGCGTCTTATCAGCCTCTCATAACAATTTGGCCACGGTCCAACGCTTCACGTTGGAATAATTCGGTTCAAGCCCTCACTATCGTTCTTTACTCGTGACTGTCTGGGTCTTCTTCATCTGTATTAGGAACAACCGACCGTCTATTCAATATTCCCAGCACTTGATCTGTGGTAAATGTACGCAAGGTCGAGTACGTAAAGTGCTTGGTGGTGACGTCATAGTGAATGGAAAAACAATCGGAATAAAGTCAATAAAACACTGAACTGAATAGTGTTCTGACAAAGCAAATGGCTGTGAGCATGGGCCAGACCATCCCCCAACTATGACGTTTATTGCTGGCTTTTTATCTCATGAACTAGGATCGTGAGAGTATCGGGAGTTAGGTCACCCTACTTTGTCGCCAAAAGGCCAGCGTGAAAATGCTGTCTACCCAGCAGTAAATGGGTGCATGATTACAGGGAAGGTAAACCGTAAAGGCAGGGGAAGCAGACAGGACATGCAGGTGAGTAAATTCTGACAAGTCAGTGTCTCTTCGGGCCATAAGGTCAGGCATTTAACCCTTAACCCTAGCGACTAGGACCCCCCTTGCTTGTAAAGTTGATCTCTTTTTTAACTTTTGCAGGGTCTTGCAGACGAATGATGTCAGAGCATGACAGCACCCTGCCTCCGACTGTCCAGGCACACTGGCAAGGGGCTGCACTCATGAAGACGTTGACATGAGATGTCAGTGTCACCAGCTGGCACATTAAAAATACCACCAGAGACCCTCTGTGAATTCCAAATGCCAGTGCCACTTTTTTCCATCCTACCCCCTCCACCTCCCAGCCTCAATTTCCTCTGCTTTTTTTTTGGGGGGGGGGGGGGGGGGGGGGGCAGCGAAGTGTCTCCTACGGTTTATTTGATATCCACAAATTTGCAGTAAACTTTACAAGGAATCTAAAATAAATCCAGCAGACAACACGGGCAAACAAAAGTCAAAAGAGGTCTACCAAAGCTGAACAATCCAGTGGTAACTATTTGTTTTGTCTTGTAATTTGTTTGTCCGCTGTTGTCTGGCAGATTTCCTTTAAATTCTTTTTTAAAATTGTTTCAATTTCTGCCTGCCGTCATGTCACGTTGGAACTTGCAGTAAAGTGCAAACCCTGCCTGAACAGAGGTATAGCACAGAGAGCAGCATCAACAGAAGTAGCACTGAGGGTAAAATGAAAGTATAAAACCTGATCCAACGGAGGTACCACAGAGGGTAAAATGAAAGTGTAAAACCTGATCCAACAGAGGTACCACAGAGGGTAAAATGAGTAAAACCTGATCCAATGGAGGTATAGCACTTAGGGTAAAATGAAAATGTAAACCCTGACCCAACAGAAGTGTAGCACAGAGAGGGTATGAAAGTGTAAACCCTGAACCAACGGAAGTAGCACAGAGGGTAGAATGAAAGTGTAAACCCTGAACCAACGGAAGTAGCACAGAGGGTGGAATGAAAGTGTAAACTCTGATCCAACGGAAGTAGCACAGAGGGTAGAATGAAAGTGTAAACTCTGATCTAACAGAAGTAGCACAGAGGGTAGAATGAAAGTGTAAACCCTGAAACAACGGAAGTAGCACAGAGGTAGAATGAAAGTGTAAACTCTGAATCCAACGGAAGTAGCACAGAGGGTAGAATGAAAGTGTAAACCCTGAACCGACGGAAGTAGCACAGAGGGTAAAATGAAAGTGTAAACTCTGATCCGACGGAAGTAGCACAGAGGGTAGAATGAAAGTGTAAACCCTGAACCAACGGAAGTAGCACAGAGGGTAGAATGAAAGTGTAAACCCTGAATCCAACGGAAGTAGCACAGAGGGTAGAATGAAAGTGTAAACCCTGAACCAACGGAGCACAGAGGGTAGAATGAAAGTGTAAACCCTGAACCAACGGAGCACAGAGGGTAGAATGAAAGTGTAAACCCTGAACCAACGGAGCACAGAGGGTAGAATGAAAGTGTAAACCCTGAACCAACGGAGCACAGAGGGTAGAATGAAAGTGTAAACCCTGAACCAACGGAGCACAGAGGGGTAGAATGACTGAAGGCAGACACAGCTTACAGTGGTCCTAAGTTTTCCCCTCAAGACCCATCCAACAAGCACGGCCTTTCAGTGGACCCGGCACCCACCTCGAGAGGAGTTGCGGTCCAAGTCGAATGCGACATGCTTTGAGGCTGACTGGGGGGTTTCCTGGTCCTGTGTGGAACAGCAAGAGAACCATCTTTAGCACACTCTCTCCTTACCACACATCCAACATTTAAAACACAACAGCAAGAGAGCCATCTTTAACACACTCTCTCCTTACCACAGATCCAACATTTATATAAACACAACAGCAAGAGAACCATCTTTATCACACTCTCTCCTTACCACAGATCCAACATTTATATAAACACAACAGCAAGAGAACCATCTTTATCACACTCTCTCCTTACCACAGATCCAACATTTATATAAACACAACAGCAAGAGAACCATCTTTTATCACACTCTCTCCTTACCACACATCCAACATTTAAAACACAACAGCAAGAGAACCATCTTTAGCACACCCTCCACTTACCACACCTCCACAGACATCCAACATTAAAAACATGTCATAGCGCAAGAAAAGGACCCCCAAAAATGTGTGTGTGTGTGTGTGTGTGTGTGTGTGTGTGTGTGTGTGTGCGTGTGTGTGTGTGTGTGTGTATGTCAGAGGGAGAGAGAGAGAGACAGAGACAGAGAGAGAGAGAGAGAGCGAGAAACAATAACTTAAGAATTCTATGAATGGCTTCAGAGTTAAACTCTGAAATTCAGTCTTGAAACATGCCCAAGAACAGAGCACTGGGACCCCCAAAAAGTTTTAACTAAAGGTTCGTTTGACACATATGCTATTAAGAAAAAAACAGCAATTCTCAAAAAGTGAACCACAAGCACACTCTCCCTCCCCTCTCTCTCTCTCTCTTACACACACACACACACACACATATTATACACACATTCAGTCATTCAGAAGAAAAATACCTCTTAAAACCTTACTAAAAGTGTACACACACACACACACACACACACACACACACACACACACATCTCTGAAAATTCCCAGAAGGTCTGTGCCGAAAGATGCATTTTTGCAGGTATGTAGCTTAAAGACTTGAAAGGCAGGCAGCTTTCATTTTACCCTTAGTGCTATACCTCCGTTGGATCAGGTTTTACACTTTCATGCCAGTCCACAAGGTAAGCAATGTACAAAGTTACAATTATCATCAAAGCCGAAGAAGGGGTGAAGATGGTGTGTGCCAGGAGGGTGTGGGAGAGGGGAGGGCGAAGGGGAGAGAAAGGTACTGAGGAAATGGGAAAAGAGTGAGAGAGAGAGAGAGAGGGGGGGGGGGGAGAGTGACAGAGTGAGAGTGAGAAAGAGAGAGAGTGAGGAGTGACAGAGAAGAAAAGAGAGAGACAGAGAGAGACAGACAGAGAAGGAGAAAAAAAGAACAAAGTTTTATTCTCTGAGCCTCCAGCCCCGATAATAAATCAAACGCAAGACATACATGACAGCATGCGAGGCAACAAAGGCTATGTTGGCATTTACACACATCTGTGTGTGCCATGAACCACAGTCACATAATCGCTAGCTTTCTCCCAAATTTACCAGAAATCCTTTTTTTTTTTTGGTTCTTCAGCGTATTATTTTAACAGAAACATACAGAGACTACAAACATTCCAAACTGGATCATTTCTTACATGCAGACTTACGGCTTGTCATCAAAATTCAGTTATATCTGTCTTAAACTGCCACGCAGATTGGAGTTGTTCATCATTGTGTACCTGGTTTTCTACTACATTACAGCTTTTTACACATAAAATTTGCATTATTCTTAAAGGTTTTGCTGATAAAAGATCAACTGACTGGTGATAAACCAAGCATGAGCTTTATCTGAGTGACAATCCCTAAAACATTTTTATATCGATGTATTCCAGATATTGCTCACAACCAAGTTTGTTATATATAACAATACCATACCACCCCTGTAAATATATACACCTTACTTTCTCTGTTTGAATAATGACACTAAAATCTAAAATTTGTTCATAACCTACTCTTTGTATCAGCAAAAAAAGTTTGGATTTGGACAGACAGACAGACAGACAGGCAGACAGAGGGAGATAAACAGAAAGTCTGAGACAAACAGTCAGGGACTGAAATAAATAAGAGAGAGATAGAGACAGAGAGAGGAAAAGAGGGAGAAAGAGAGAGAGACAGAGAGAGAGGGGGGAAGAGACACAGAGAGAGACAGAAGGGGGAAACAGAGAGAGAGAGAAAGAGAGAGAGCGAGAAAGAGAGAGAGTCAAGTCAAGAACACTTTATTATTTTCAAAGAGAAATTAATAGTGGCCATGAAAACATATCTATGCAGACATGCCTACCCCAAAATCTTACTATCAGGAACAGATGTTATTAAAATCAGGAACAATTGAAAATTTCAAAAATGTTCAGGAACACTCAACCTTCCGACGGCGATCTTTTTTTTTTTTTTTTTTGTGGCTGCCGCTGGGGTCCATTTTGAGTATCTTCATCATCTGTCTCGCACACTTGCTTCGCAGTCTTGATGCTAGCCATGTTTGATGGTTGAGGACGCTTTTTTTCTTAACTCGGATCCGTTCGGTATGTTTCGTCGACGGATATGGCGTGTGAGCATGCGCACAGCGCTTCAATTCAATCATCCTAACCATCATCCGGTTTGTCCCTCTGTGAAAAATTGTCCACTCGTTTGATTTGGGTTGGTTTTTTTTTTTCCCCTGAAACATGTGATCCCTGACCGTAACGTCCGGAACAAACCTCAATTTTGATGTTTTTCCGTAACAAATACGGCTTCCATGACAGAAGGCATGTCTGTCTATGGATCTATATTAACAAATCACAAACCACCCATCTACCCCCTCACATGCACAGAATGATATACACAGACACATACAAGCTTTCTGAACCAGATCTTACTGAAAGTTCAGTTTTGATTCAGGAGTTTGATGGAATTGGGAACAAAACTGTCTTCAGTTCTATTTCTTTTGAATTTTGGAGAGACAGAGGGGGAGAAAGAGAGACAGAGAGGGAGAGACAGAGAGTCAGACAGACAGAGACAGAGAGAGACAGAAGAAAGAGAGAGAGAGAGAGAGAGACAGAGAGACAGTCAGACAGAGAGAAAGAGACAGAGAGAGAGAGAGAGAGGGAGACAAATAGTCAGGGGCTGAAATAAATGAAAAAGAGACCAATTTCTGAAAGAAATCTTAAATAAATGTTAGCGCACCGCCAAGAGAAACGTGGACAAATGAGTCAGAAGACAAAATATGACGCATTTGGACGTCTTAGGTCTTCTTCAGGCAAGATACAAACAAATAAGACAACGAAAATGAACGAATCTGTTACTTAGCTTAGATCTCTTCACTCTTCAGCGCAAGGTAGACAGACGTTGAACTTGATTCAACACCTGCCTACATTGCACTGTAGAGTGAAGAGATCTAAGCTAAGTAACAGATTCGTTCATTTTCGTTGTCAGCTTCCTCTCCTGTAGTTTCGTTGTCCTATTTGTTTGCATCTTGCCTGAAGAAGACCTAAGAGGTCGAAACACATTGTATTTTGTCTAGTGACTTGTTTGTCCACGTTTCTCTTGGTGGTTCGCTAACATTTATGTAAGATTTGTTTATATTTCCGCCTGCAGTCGTCTCACTTTGGAACTAGGTCCATTATGAAAGAAAGCAGCACTTGCCATGTGCTTTTTCCTGTGCTTGTTCTTCCTGTGCGGTGAGGCAGTGACTGGCCGCTCCACGTGGTTCTGTTCTGCAGGCACTGGACACTCTTCACTGTCTTCCTTAACATTCTCATCCCCCTTCTTCATCTTCTTCTCTGTCGGCGCTTCAGCTTCCTCTCCTGTAGTGAGGATCCATGCAGTGCAGTTACTGAATTGTGTAACTGTGTGCTGTACAGTCTACCACATGCATTAATGATTTGTGCTGATTCTTCGATGGTGACCTCTGCAACACAGCGCAGCACTTCCTTATAGCTGCATGTTCTGTGAGTGCTTACAAAAACTGTTGCCAACATGTGATTTTGATTGTGTTTCACAATCCCCATTACATACACATGGGTGGGAGCAGACGTTTTTCACGATACTGAAAAAAGGACGATGGGACCAGCTGCCGTGGCGAAGTGGGTTAGCGTCGCGGACTCCCGGCTGGTAGGTCGTGGGTTCGAATCCCATCAGAAGTCATGTGGGTTTTTCTGCCCCGACCGGCTCCAACCCAGAGTTGAGTTTGCTGCAGGCTCAGTTGGGAAGACTGGGACCACACAGTCGAGTTTCATCCACTTAATGGATACGTTTCTGAGAGTGTTGCTCAAATTCCTGACCAACACTGCAGGTGTCTGTATCTCTCGGGCCTGGTTGACGCCGGGATATATTATGAAAGGAAGCGTTGAGTACAGCCCTGTCATGTAGTCTCAGACCGAAATGGAAATCCGTAGCATCATCATCTTAATCATCCTCATTCTCATCGATCAGCATAAAAAAAAAAGTCTCAATTCTGTGGCCCTTCATGCCCTGCTCTCATGGTGACCTCTATTTCGATGTCCTCTCCACGTCTGTGGCCTTGGTTTGGTTCCGTCGGGGTCACCGGTATCGGCGAGTCCATGGGGGCTGTCGTTGGACCGACGTGGTGGCGCCCTCCGGAAGGAGAGCTCACTCACGCCGGCTCCGCGACTAAGCAATTATTGTCGTCAGTAGGGGGCTTAGTAGTGGTGTCCTGCGTATGTTAGATCAGAACAGGCGCCACTGAACACCACTGAAGTGACTCGGCGGCAGTGCAGTGTCTCCTCCGGTGGGTTGCCTCTTGACGACTTGACATTGACTGCTCCCCCTGTGGACTGCCGGTGCCGGGACTGTGGCGGGGCTGACCGGGCTGTGGCATTGGACGGGGTGTCGGAATGAGCGGCGTGGGTGCACTGCCTCTGAGGTGGCACAGAGGTTGGGACATCAAAATGCACTCTGTACTCTTTTCATCCATGTTTGCTTATGTGGCAGAAGCAGGTCCAACCAGAACAGCACTGAGGAGAGTGCAGACAACTGTCATGACTCCTAACCAAAATAAGATAAAGAAAGAAAAAAAAGAGAGCAAATAAGCAAAGCTTTCTAGGTTGAGATCCATTTCGAGGTATAACATTTTTTCTTCCTTTTTTCCCCCATATTGAATTCTGTACTTATACTGAAAAACTCACATCCAAGCATATCTATAGCAATCTACCGCCACATATCAACAGAATTATTAGAAAGGATAAAACACAAATTTTGCACTCCATGGTTAGTATGGCAAAGCAAAACAAGGTAAAATGGGGCTAAAATTGTGAAAAAGGGGGTGGACAATAATAACCCAAGAAAAACAGGACAATAAACACACAGTGATCTTTGCCAAAGGCATTCATAACATTTTGTTTACATTTTTCTCACAGTACACAAAGTCAGGAGTAACGAATATTGTGTTTTTCTTTGTCTGAAGTATCAATATTCATCATATGAACTGATCTCAGAATGCATTGTGTACACATGCATCTCTTCATCTAAACCACTTTGCTGTACTCTTTTTTTTTTTTTTTTTTTTTGCTGTCCCATCCTCTGTGCCATCTCAGTGGCAGTGCACCTACACTGCTAATTCTGACACCCCTTCCACAGCCATAGCCCGGCAGTCCACAGTGAGCAGTCAATATCACGTCATCAAGAGACAACCCATCGGTGTAGACACTGCACTGCTGCCGAGTCACTTTGGTGGTGTTCAGAGGTGCCTGTTCTGATCCATCATACGCAGGACACCACCTATTAAGCCCCCTACTGACCACAATAATTGCTTAGTTGCAGAGACGGCATTAGTAAGCTCTCCCCTCTGGAGGCTGCCACCACGTCCGTCCAGCGACAGCTCCTGTGAATTCTCTGATACTAGTGACCGAATGGAATCAAACTAAGGCCACAGACATGGAGAAGACATCGCAACTGAGGTCAGCATGAGCTCAGGGCATGGAAGGCCACAGAATTCGAGACTTTTTTTAATGCTGATCCATGAGAATGAGGGTGATGAAGATGATGCTACCAATTTTCATTCCTGTCTCAGATTGCATGACAGGGCTGTACCCTATGCTTACTTTTACAATATATCCTAGCATCAACCAGGCCCAACAGAAACAAACACCTGCAGTGTTGGTCAGGAAATTTGAGCAACACTCTCAGAGACACATCCGTTAACCCAATTTCTACCTGATCGACTAAGATTGACCGCGAGATTTCCTCTTTCTGAATACCGGATCGACCGAGATCGACCGCTGAATACTCTGTCAACGACTTTCACTTTCACCATCACATATCCCAGAATGCAACTGCGACAGAAGAGTCTTCCGGTACTTCTGTTTCTGGATGCCATTTTGGTTTTTGTTGCATGAGTTTTGGTGGAGTAGTTTCGCTGCTGTGAATTTTCAAATTTCAGATTTTTTTCATGAAGATTTTCTGGAAAATGGTGGATCAATCAAGTAACTATGCAACTTGCAGAATTCATTTTCTGAAGTGATATTGATGAAGCGAGCATATTTGCTGGCTACATTCTAGAAGAAGATCTGAAGCAAGACAATTCAGACGTCGATCTTGGCCCAGTTATAAATAAAGATCGACTGCTGACTGATTTTGAGGCCTGAATCGATAACGAATCGGGCGATGATAATGATGATGTCAAATAGCCCATTGCTGCTGGGCCCAGCCTCCCCAAAAAAAAAATTCGAAAAACAGAACTTGCTAGAGATTCTTTAATTGTTGACTAGAGTGGTTGGCTACAAGAAGTGAAGCCCCCAAAATGTTTCCCTTGTTTTGATAGCCAGGAAACTGGATCAGTCAGTGGGTGTGTCCCATGATTTGCCTGTAGGAGATCAACTTTAGCCTTTTGATTTCAGAAGAATTTTGGCAGACTTTAACGAGAAACAAATTTATTTTGCTGCACAAAAGCAAGCAGAAAGGATGAACATAAACTCTGGCCTAAAATAAAAACTGCCTGTTTATCAAGAAGCAAAGAGGAGCCGGACAAGAGGTACATCATCACCACAGTGTGTGTGTGTGTGTGTTGGGGGGAGGGGGGAGGGGTCACTCAGTGCACTTGTGCAAAAGCACATTTTTGTTAAATTCCATCACAATCTAAAGTCCAGTTTTCAGTAATCTGTTCTTATTATTTATTTCTCTTCAGTAGTTAGAAGACAAATCTTGTATGTGATGCCTTCAGTTTAACAAAACTGTTGAAGTTTGGGTTTTTTTTTTTTTCTTCACAACAAAAGTTGATTATCCCCTTGACTGCCGCTATTTTGTATCAGTTTTGTACTTCTGTGTGCCAGAGCAAAATTTGACTTTTTGCGGTAGGTTTCACTAATTTGATCAGTGCTCATTTATATTTGTACAGATATCTCTTAGATTTTTGGCATGTTTTTTTCTCATACCCAGGGCTATAACATCTGCAAATAATATTTCATTTTGTTCATTATGAGTATAATAAATAATCTTATAATTCAACTTTTTTAAAAAAAATTATATTTTGCAAGCATACAAAACCCCACAGCAGCAAAACAAAAAACATACAAACCCAGTAAAAAGTGGTTTTAGTGTTTACTGGACACTTGTGTAAATATTTGGTAGTGAATTTACAACCCACAATTGTTTTTTTTATATGATAATTTATGCATTTCTGGGGTACAGTACAATCCAGGTATCAAGGGACACAATTTTGTTTTCTTAGGTAGGTTCACTGATATGCCCACTGCTCTTTCAATTCTCGACATATATCTTAGATACTTGGGAAATTTTCTTGTTATATCCTTCGCTACAGCCAGACATCACAATAGTTTGATTTTGTTTGTAATGAGTAGACCAACAATATACATAATGATGAATGTTTTGTTTGAAAAACACAGACACTTTCAGAACATAAACAAAACTATAGCACTAAAATCACAATGAAATACCACAAAAACTGGTGTTAGTATCCTTTGAACTTCAGGACAAACATCTGTATTCACAATAAAGCTTAACAATGCATAAAATGTTTTTAGCACCCATATCACAGAGGGCACTCCGGCCCAGGTAACGCGGGAAAGAAGATGGAACTGCACATTATCCACAGCATCAGTCTGCACATCTTGCAAGCCTCTTTGGGAATTGGTCTTGTTTAACAGAGATGAACTAACAATAACAACTCTAAAGCGGCTGACACACGAGCGTCCCCGCCCGTACGCTTCAGAAGTACCAGTCGAACCCGATCCCAAACGCAGCGTGTGTCACAGTAAACGTACGTCTCAAACGGCCTTTGCATCAAGTTCAACCCGACCGTTCGAGATACGTCGTGATCTATTCGAAACGGACAGCTAGTATCCTCCAACCAATCAACGCTCAGCATTGAGCCGACACCCTTGGCACATGGAAACAATGGCGTCTTCCAGCAAGGTGGTCAAACTGTCCGATTCAAAGACCAAACATTAATTGAATTGTACCAAGGCCATGATGTGCTTTGGAATGTCAATTCAAAAAATTATAAGAATCTGAATATTCGAGAAAAAGCTTTGTATTCAATTGTACAGTCGTTTGAAGCGGCAAGTGGGATCACAATGACCTTCACTTCACATCCGTTTTAAAACTATCGTGAAGCACTCCGTCCGTTCGACACTGACTGGTCAGACCACACAGGTTCAAACGTTTCGTCTCAACCGTACGGGCGGGGAGGCTCGTGTGTCAGCCGCTTAAGTGTAACTTCCAATTATTCTGTCAGTTTTCTTTCACACATGTGGTTTGGTTCACTCATGAACTAAGTGCAACTGATAAAAAGTCATCACCACAGAAGGTAATAAGTAAAACATTGCAAAACCAACCACACACAAAAACATAAAATAAAATAAAATAAAGAAGTGACTGCTAAAGGTAGGACTGAGCTACAAAAGGCCAACCCACAGATGATGAAAGCACACTACCAACTGAAAAATACACCGGTGTCGCAGAGAATACACCACACCACAGAACCTACGGACAGAAGGATCAGGATCCCACACTACTGCAATAAATGCCAGTTATAGTTGACTGACACATTTGGGTACACACACACACACACACACACACACACATACTGTGCACAAGCACCATATTCAAAGCAACACACACACACACACACACACACACACACACACACACACACACACACAACTCCATTGAAATTATCAATGTTCACCTTGATACCTGGATCACCCGTGAAAAAAAGGTCGAGATTTGGGCAATCAGCACTGGCCTCTGTCCATTCTGAAACAAGTTTAGACTGACGAGTGCCACACCCTCTTCCTCTGCCACGCCCCCTCACACTGGACCCTCGCCGTTGTCCTGAACCCCCTCCCCCTTCCTCGACTCTCCTCCCCGACCTCTCACGAAAGGAGGGAGGAAGGCAGTCGACGTAGACGGAATCGGCTCGTTTCTCTCCGATTCGGGCCCACTTGCGCCGGTATCACTCGGTTTGAAGTCGGGGATCAGCTTCATCATCAATACCAATCTCCGATAGCAAAGGGTGATGTTGATTGTGATCGCTTTATTCCTCCTCTGAATCGCTTCGTTCCACTTCTCTGAAGTCTTCGTCATCGCTTTCACGGTCTCGGATAACTTCTTGAAGCACTTCAAGAGCCATTAGATCGTTTGAAAACGGCACGCGTCTGATCGAACTGCCTGCTCGACTCGCCATTTTGAACCGAGAATGACCCAGCCGAACTTTGCCGAAGTTACCATCCGAGCGGACGCGAGCCGGTCAGTCAGCAGCCACCCGTGAAAGGGAAGAAACCGTCCTTTAGGGTCCCTACAACCGTTTTAAACCATTTTTTCTCCTTGCCTCCCTTTTTTTAAATCGCCGAATTTTGATGATGAAATTACCTCGAACGCCGTTCGTGCAAGGGCACACAGCTTTCCCGAAACCACCACGAACGCCGTTCGTGGGCAAGGGCAGTCAACGGGTTATTTAGTGTGCATACCATACAGAATGACTTTATTTTGTTCCTGAAGGTTTCAGTACTTTGTTTAGACTTGGAAAATCACTCTGTGCTCCTAATCCATGACATTCTGTGGGTACAGTGAATTTAGGGAAAATTGTTTTGGCATCAAGGACACCGAAGCAGAGTTTAGTCTGTTCGTCTTTTTTCCCCTCATGCACCAGTTCAATATATGTGGGAAAAAATGGCTGTTTTGGTTGGAGTGATGTCTTTGAATTTTTTTCATTATTTTTAGAGAACAGATAAGTTATAAACAAATTTTTTATTGAGGTTTCTTTAAGGCAAGTGTGTATGTGTTGCGGAGTTACATCTCTTGGCATGGTATTCAGATAGTCATATAGCACAAAGTCATGCAGTAGGCAGAGGGTTAAGTGGAGCCCGTAGCAAACTCAACTCTGGGTAGGAGCCTGTCAAAGCAGAAAATCCCATATAGCTCCGATGGGAATCGACCTCACAACATCCCAGCCAGGAGTCAGCAACGCTAACCCTTTGCCACAGTGGCTGGTACTTTGCTGTACTCTTTCCAACACTTTGTGCACTGACACATATTTTTGGCTGGCTGAGACACTGTAATAGCAGAAAATTCATCACATCGCATGGAGGAATTGCCAGTGGAAGCTGGGTGGCCTCATTCTAAGTCTGTTTGGGTCAAAAACATCATCTCTAAGACAAAACAAAACAAGACAAAAACCCACCCAAAGCTCACCATTTGCTAGGACTTTATATTTAGTTTTTAATGTTGTTCCTTTCCTCTGTCTATGCATGAAAACAATGGAGAATTTTATGCATTTTCATCAGCTCTATGTTCCTGCACAAGCTCATGCTCTACTGCCCTTTTTCTTTTTTTTTTTTTTCTTTCTTTTTTTTTTTTTTTTTTGATGTTTCAGGGGGTATGTTTTCATAGAAAAGACATGTTGATGCAATTTCATGCGAGTAAGTTAGCAAGAGTTGTCACTCTTTGATCAAAGCCTCCACCTCAATTGCATTCCACAAGTGCAATTACCGCTCATTAGCTTAATCTCCAGAATTTTTTTCTACTTTTTTTTTTCTTTTCAAGTATTCGCTATACTTTTTGCTAAACGTGTACAGCATGTACAAAAAATAGGGGGTACATATGGGTAAACAGGTTAAAACACTAACTGCCATCAGTAGAGTGATCAGCAGTGGTATCTTTTGTGAATGATGGATCAAAACGGGCATTACCAAACTTTACATTGGAGAACCAGCGGATTGCCTGCCACATTATGTTCAATGCCATGGCACATGTAAGATCATAATCAGGTGACCACTCAGTACAATGACATAATTCTGAAATTATCGATTCAAACTTATTCCAAGACAATGTCATGGCACATGTAAGATCATTATCAGGTGACCACTCAGTACATTGATGTCATTTCCACAATGGATTCAAACTTATTCCAAGACATCAAATTTCTGTGATGTTCAGTAACTGCTTTATGATGCACAACAGAAGTGCAAATTGTACAAATGGTTATTTTTTTTTTTTTTTTTTTTTTTTTTTTTTCCAAATGCAAGCTTCGGCCACACTAAAAAGTCTTGTTGACTCTGCCGGCATTACCTGTTCGTTTCTCTCTTCCCATACTGCACTGCGGACTGGGCCCCTTCCGTTGCTGCATCTGAAAACCTGCAATGGAAGCATAAAAGACCATATATGTTGATAAGATATCTGACAGGATACACAATAGAACATGTCCGGTTCAATGAATGAAAATGACAATGACCCCAGACTGAAACACCGAGACAAAAATATCACACCATTATCACAGTCATCTCCGTTACATTTCCGAGATGGCAACCAGTGCCAACTGGTGTGTGTGTGTGTGTGTGTGTGTGTGTGTGTGTGTGTAAGTGTGTGTGTGTGAGTGTGTGTGTGTATGCATGTGTGTGCATGAGCGAGTGTGTGTGTGTGTGTGTGTGTGTGTGTGTGTGTGTGTGTGTGTGTGTGTGTGTGCACACGTGCTAGTGTGTGTACATATGTGCACTTGTGTGTGTGTGAGTGTCTGTGCGTATGCGAGAGCACACATGTGTGTGTGTGCATGTATGTGTATGTGTTTACAATTTTGCACTCATTCTGACTGATTTACAACACACCTCAGTAAGTCATAACAAATTGCCAATACAATAACCGATGAACACCACAACTCGGAATAGCCCGGATGGTCTGAATCCCCAGATATGTCCAATTATTTTCAGTCAGGACCATGTTTTCTAGCTTATCTCCCTTGTACAGCTTCCTTCATACCCTGAATGTGCACCGTCAATACTCTGGATTTTGAAACATCCCATCTCATCAGAACACAGTCAAGTGCAGACGCTTTAGGCGCACTTGGTTGTGTGAAGTGAAGAAACCAAAGTAACTAACTGCACATGCACGCACGCACACACACACACATACACATAGGCATGCACACATAATACCATCCAGCCGCATGCGGCATGCATGGCACGATTCCCTGCTCCTGCACGCTCCTGCACGGCACTCGGTCCCTGCCAATGCGCATATTTCGCCACTTTTTGATTTATTTTTACGGTAGCTAGACAACAAATGACAGTGTTGTGTTAGGTGTCATAGGAAAGAAGAAAACACTCAACTAATCAAACATACTAATTTCGAATGACTTACTTTTAACATGTAGACGTGACTGTCCGTCGAAATGGCTGACAAGTAAAAAAAAATTCTTTGTTTACATTCTAATCCGTTCTTTTATAACACACTGTCAGAATCAGAAGCAAACACGTAAGGGACATCGCGACTGTTTGCAATGGCCGTGTTTTGATCAATGCGCGTTTGTGTTTGAATCTTTTGAACTGGCCTCATCAGTGACCACATGTGATGTGGCGATGTCTGCTGCAGTTGATGTTGAACCATTATTTTTGGCTGCATCTTCAAATAATTCACTTTCCTCTTCTCTGTCATAATTATCAATATCACTATCACTGCCCTCATTGTCAGATCAACTTTGTGATATAATTTCAAGCACTTCACTGAGTGAGAAATCGGTACCACCCCTTCGCCTGACCGACATATTTCTGGCACAGGAAATTCCAGCTGTGCTTAGCTGAGTGCCGGTTCCTTTGTTTCAAAGCTGCTGGAGCAGCCAAGCTCATGATAAAGCACTAAAAGTAGGGTCTACAACTCACTACGACATCCCAAAGACTAAATACAGAGCTTATTCCCTTAGACCATTTCAAGGAAAGTGTAGGAATTTTTCATGTTCCCATCCGCCAATAGTGGCAGACACGGCAAAATGTACTGTCAGCCCGTCCGCCAGCCTTGGCTGACGTGGCTGAAGGGAAAGAAATCCTGTCTGCCACTATTGGCCAACATGGCTGGTAAAGGTTACATGACTATAAACAAAAAAATTGCCATTTGTCTCAACAGCCAAGCATTTAACTTGGTAATAAAAGAACACAACATCCTTCACTGTGGTCACCATTATTGTGCATCTCATTTCTTGTTTACAACCAAGCTGACCACATTACGTAACAGTTATCTAGGCCATCACATCATCAGAACAAAACCCATACATGAAAAAGAAAAGAGAATAGGAGTGGTTAAAACATTAACCTGATCAAGAAATCTGGTCTGCTCTAATTGCATTCAAATGCTAATGAAGCAACAACATACTTCTTGAAGTGCATGTGTTAAAAAAGAGTGCTGTTAAAACCAGGATCAGCATAGTTCAGCTCTTTTCAACAAAGCGAGCAAGTAACAATGTGCCATTCCCAGCCTGTTCACTTTCCCAAAAAACACACCAAAAACCACTGATTGAAATTGCTCACTGTAGTAGTCTTTTCAGTCGACTCCCATTTCCAACAGTTGATGATTGTGCCTTTCTCAAATGTCTCACCCCGATTCATGATTCATGAAACATAAGACATTGTATTTCCCCTGAAAAGACGAAGCCTTGGCATGATACACAAGAAAAAATGGCTAAACAAACCACTTTCACCTACGTATTTGCCCACTACTGAACCGGTCTGATTAATGTATGCTGAAGCACTGCAATATTCCATAGCACAGCAGGCAACATTGCCTTGAGTGTGGAATCAAGGAAACCTGGAATGGAAAAACTTGATATGGTGTGAGACTTGGAGTGATGAAGTTTTCATGATTCTTTTATTCTCCAGCAGACCTTTTTTTTTTTCCCCTCAGATGCTCTGTTTCCTGAGTCTGAAAGTCACGCAGTTTTCTCAGAAATCCTCAGAACAAAGGAGAGTTCTCCAGCCTGCGAATGCTCTAAGCATTTGGTTATGGGCCTCTCTCACGACTCTGGTATACACATGCAATCACACACACACACACACACACACACACACATGCACCACACATACTAGCACACAAGCTCTGACTCTCACCAACCACAGGTTCCTACCTTTTGACCAGTCTATAAAGTTTTCTCTCCTGACTTTGGGCAGGATGTTCTTTTGCCGACCAGCATCAAACATCATCTGTTGCAGACCACTGTAGTTGAACTGCAGCATACATGATATACTTACAATAAGAATAATAATAATAACAATAATAATAACAATAATGAGGACAATTTCTATAGCACCCATCCTAACAACGTAGGCTACGGGGCGCTTTACAACTTTTAACAAATCAACATCTGAAATACACACAGGACACACATACACACAAATTCTCCATTCACAAGTCATAAACATATGCATGCACTCACTCATTCATTCACACACACACACACACACACACACACACACACACACATACACACACACACACACAGAGACAAACCCGCACAGAGCACATACACACACTCACACTGGGACACAATGTCGCATACATAAACATGTAATCTATATAACACAGTGAACAGCTCATTCATGCACATCAAAAGTATGCAGGTGACATGTATTAATTTAGTACATTGCCTTCAAATGGTTCCCAAAGAAGCTAAGCATCCATCCAATCAAAGTCTGAATCCCCCCCCACTCCCTTCCCCCCCCCCCCCCCAAAAAAAAAAAAAAAAAAAAAAAAAAAACAAACAGAAAAGAAGATGAAGACTGGATGGTTGGAAAGAGATGAAGCCAGTCAATATGTTACAAAAAGAAAGAAAAGGAAAAAGTTAAAACAACAACAAAAGAAGTGTGAGGGGTTCTTTGTTGATCGATCATCAATGCCTATGGTGTACAGAATCTAAAACTAATCTTAAAAAAGTCCTGTTCTATTTATAGTGACCACATAAAGAACAAGGCCCCCTGTCCTATTTGTATTGGCCACACTCAAGAAGTAGGTCTTGTCCCATCTATATTGGCCACACAAAAAAGTAGGTCTTGTCATATCTATATTGGCCACACACAAGAAGTAGGTCTTGTCCTATCTAAATTGGCCACACACAAGTAGGTCTTGTCCTACCTGTATCGGCCACATTGGGATATGGGTCCTATCATATTTATAATGGACACACAAAAAAGTCAGTCCTGTCTCATTAACCCTTTCACTGCCATAGGCGCCTTTTGGGACGGCAGGGCAGAGCGCCGAAGGCACCTTTTGGCAACTAAGTAGGGTGACCTAACCCCTGGTACTCTCACTCTCGAACTTAACAAGAAAGCCACCAATAACAGTCATAATTCCGGTATTCACTGACACATGCCTCACAGTCATTAGTTTCGTCACAGCAGTGTTCAGTCAGTGTTTTTATCCATTTCTGTTGATAAGTTTTTCATTCATTATGGCCTCACTACCAAGCACTTCAGGTACTCTGCCTCGCCATACATTTACTACTGATCAGGTGCTGGAAATACTGAGTAGACGGTCAGTTGATCCTGATTCGGATGAAGAACACCCAGATGGTGACCGAGATATATTGTTGGACAATGAAAGCTCAACCGAGTTCAAAGAAAGCGTGGCTGACCCAGTTGGAGGTGTGGCAAGGAGAGGCGCAGGCAGGCAGACAGTGGGCTCGCGTGCGTTGGCGACGAGCCAACGCAGACCGACACTGATAGCAGTGTGAGTGAGACGACTGAAAGTGTAACAGTCAGGGGTCAAACAACATGGAGGGCTCAGAGGCAACTGACTGCGAGCACATCTGGTGTACAAAGGCGGCAGGGTCGAAGGGGGCATGGCAGAGTGACGAGTGGCGAGTGGCAACTACGGCAAACTAGGCCAGCCAGAGATGAGTTCGCCTGGGAGTTGTATGACCAGTTTTCAACTCGTATGCCCCAGGACAATGGCTTCCCAGGTTCCAGAGGCCAACAGGCAAGTGAATGTCTTTGTTTCATAAAAAAATTATTGCTTTCAAAAGTGAGAATGAAAGATAGATGTATGTATGTGTGTGTGTGTGTGTGTGTGTGTGTGTGTGTGTGTTTTCCCTTTTTCTTTCTTTCTTGTGTGTGTACCAGTGGGGCATAAGTGTGTGTGTGTGTGTGTGTGTGTGTGTGTGTGTGTGTGTGTGTGCTATTCCCTTTTTGTGTAAGAAGTGTGTGTGTGTGTGTGTGTGTGTGTGTGTGTGTGTGTGTGTGTGTGTGTGTGTGTGTGTGTGAGAGAGCATGTGTTGTGTTGTGTGTGTGTGTGTGTGTGTGTGTGTGTGTGTGTGTGTGTGTGTGTGTGTGTGTGTGCCCTTTTTCTTTCTTTCTTCATGTGAGTACCAGTGGGGTATAAGTTGTGTGTGTGTGTGTGTGTGTGTGTGTGTGTGTGTGTGTGTGTGTGTGTGTGTGTGCTATTCCCTTTTTGTGCAAGGAATGTGTGTATGTGTGTGTGTGTGTGTGTGTGTGTGTGTGTGTGTGTGTGTGTGTGTGTGTGTGTGTGTGTGTGTGTGTGATTGCTTTTCTGCATCATTTCATAGGTCATATCAGTATTATTATTCCTCTGATTGTTGTTTCAGGAGTGCTGGTGAACACAGATGGCTTTCAACCTGTGGACTATTTCCAGCTCTTCTACCCTGATGCTGTGTTCCAGCTGATGACAACACAGTCCAACCTGTATGCAGAGGAGCTCCTGAGTGGGATCACCGAGTTGGACCCACACTCCCGACCGCAGGCTGCCAGGGAGACCACAGTGGAGGAGGTGAAGGCCTACACAGCCCTGCAGATTGCTATGGGGCTGTGCAGCAAGCCGGGGTTGGAGGATTACTGGCAAACCTACTGGCTGACCAAAATACAGTTTGGGTCTGTTATGTCTAGAAAAAGATATGAATTACTAAGCCGTTTTATTCACTTCAATGACAACCGTCAGCAGAAGCAGAGAGGGTAGGAGGGATATGATCCTCTCTTCAAGATCCGTCCACTTCTGCAAATCATTGACCCACTGTATGAGGCAGCTTACTGCCCTGAGCAAAACTTGAGCATTGATGGGAGCATGATCAAGTTCAAGGGGGTGTCTGTTCTTTCAACAGTTTCTGCCTGATAAGCCAATTCGCTTTGGCATCAAGCAGTTCTGTCTCTCAGAGGCTTCCAGTGGCTATGCCCTCAAGTTTTTGATTTATACAAGGAGGGAGATGTTCACCTTTGACAACTTCAATGCTGGGGACTTAACTGTCACAGAACAGGTGGTTCTAAAGCTCATGGATCGCCTGTCTGACACTAGCCATATTGTGTACACAGATTCTTTTTACACATCACCAAATGTTGTCAGACAGCTGAAGACCCTCAACATCGGTCATTGTGGAACTGTGAGGCCAGGCCGCAAGAACATGCCCACCACACTTCAACAGCTGTGACATGCCATTTCAGGAGGAGGATGACCCAGTGTTTATGAAGTCATCTACCACTGACATCATGGCCTGTGCATGGCGTGATGTAAAATTCGTTGTCTTCCTTTCCTTGGTGCACTCAGACAACACAGTTGACAAGAGGATGAAGTCTGGGAAACACTGGTGGATTCCGTATGCTTGAGAAGCCGGTCACTGCAGAGGATTACAATCAGACATGGGTGGTGTGGATCTGACAGACCAGTTTTGGGGGACTTATGCCTACCTGCATAAAGTCTCCAAATGGTACCATGCTGTCTACCACCGCCTGAGAGGTTGCTCTGACAAATGGCTACATTATTTACAAAAAGACTACTCCCAGACCTCACCTTCCTGCCAGGGTTTTCAGGGAGAAGGTCACTGATGGGCTGCTGGAAAACTACAGGCCTGTAGTTCAGACCAGAGGCCAGAGGGAGACGCCCGGACCAGCACGCTTGACAGAGCGACATTTTTTTTGGAAAAAATTGAGGATGGCAGCCGCCCTGACTGCACAGTCTGTAGCTCCAGGACACAGAGAGGGTGGAAGAAATTGCAGACCAGGTTCAAATGCAGACACTGTGACCTGCCCATGTGCCCGACTTTGTGTTTTGAACTGTATCATACACACTAATGCCTTGGCCCAGTCAGCATGTGTACAGTACTGTGACGTGATGCTTGACAACACCATCCGATCGGTCCCTCTAAAACACCAAACCAAAGAATAGATTTCAAATCTATGCCCACTCTCCCCTCTCAAACCACCCCCCACCCCCCTTTTTGTCCCCTTCCCCCTCTTTGAACGGTGTGCGTCGCACGGCTTCGACTATCTGTTGCAAGGAAAATTGCGTCACGGTAAATGCGTGACGCTTTTCGTTCTTGTCGGGCCTCCCCCCCCCCCCCCCCCCCCCCCCCCCCCCCCCCCCCCCCCCCCCCCTCCCCTGTGCGATACTACGCAGCGTGGGGTGTGCATTCTAACAATAGCCCGTCTCCGTCACCCCCCCCCCCCTCTCTACCCCGCGACACAAAGGCATGTTGCCGCGCTCTCCACCACACCACCACCTCCACCCCCACCCCCCCCTTCATACCTACGGTCCCCGTCCTCGCAGACACCTACACGTGCTCACGGACACCTATGCGGACACATAAATTAACTGGGGCTCACGGACACCTATACGGATGCATAAATTATCCCGTGCCGATTAGGTTCAAACGATTTCCGAGGCGATTGGTGGCAAGACTAAATCCCTCCCCCTCTCACCCCTGATGGGTGAATGACACGTTTGTCGAAATTTGATTTGGCAAGTGAGAACTTCATATCCCAGACACACACAGGCGCAACTTCACTGACCCCTCAGGACTGCCTGTAGTCAAGAACAGAGGAAGACAAAGAGACACTTAGGGAAGGCTAGTACTCCTTGACCTCCAGTCTCTGTCACTGTTCATTCCCAGAAAAGTGAGTTGGAACTCTGTTTTACATTTTTTAATCTATGTATTGATTTTATGTATGCTGTGTGTGTTAACATTGTAGCTTTGTACAAATGCTTAGCAACATTTATCAAACTGATGAATGATTATTCTGTGTAGTAGTTTGCTTGCCATCATATGGCAAAAAGCTCTCTCCCAGTGGTTTTGATTCTTTGGTAACAATCTGACCACTGCTCTTTGTGTTCACGCTGACTTTTGTCAGTATGCAACTCTGTCTGTTAAGATAATAATTCAATGATTAATTTTGATCAGGAAAACAGTATGCCTGTGCTAGGTAAAAACTGCTACTCTGATTTATAAATACTGGTGATTATTGGAATGATTTGTAGTGTATGACTTTAAGTCTACACCACATGTGTACTTGGACTAAGCATAGCCCAAGTCAGTGTGATTTAATTCATATGAAACATGGAAGAGTTGTTTAACGGAAACTGTGTAACATTGTATTACTGTCTCCTACCCTTTGTAAGCTTAACTTAGCCTTTAAACAAAGTGGAGATTAATAGTTATAGCAGAAACTCTACCATAGAGAAAACTTTGCTGGCTGAGTCTCCACCCTCTGAAAGAAAGAGGAAAAGGGTAAATGTGTGCACTCGACAAACGAGCCACCAGATTCTCATCTACATATCAAGTTCTCTTTATCGCAGAACTGGGATCCTGGTCACGCTGCACATTGCGGTCTAACCAGAAGCTGGGACTTCGCCAAAAGCCGGGGCGACACCAGACAACCAATCTACACCAGTGGGGCAGTCACCAGCCACAGGAGAGATCAACTATTCTCTCCAAAGCAAAGCTAAGTTTGCTTACCACCTGGACTCAAACTCATCAGACCCTTACCCTCACTTTATGATGAAACAGTGAGAACCTGTCTATGAGTACCACTCTGGCTACAATACTGGGTATTCGCAAGCAGGGTGGATGTATTGTACACCACCTATGGTGCACAGAGGTTCTTGTGCGCTTCCAGTGTGGAGTGCCACGGTCAGTGTTTGCATTAGCCGAGGCAGGCAGTCTGATGACCGCCGCCAGATGAGTTCGCCCAGTTGTGTGGCGATCTAAGAATGAATCTCTTGTGGGCGCTGACCGGCGACGGGCCGGAAATGCCAACGAGGGGATACTCTCGGCTAGACCGGGGAAGAGGCCGGGGAAGTTGATGGAGGTGCCAGCCCCTTTATGTAAGAGGGAGGCCAGTAGTTGTGGGATGGGCTTACTATTTAGGTTGTTGGTCATCCTGGAGGTTTTAAGGAAATAGTTCTGATTACTATTTCTTATTTCAAACTTGTGAGACCTAGGATCACGCAATGTTTGAGAAGATGTTGTATGCTTAGGTTAGAGGGACATGTAGGTGATATGAAGTTTGCAGTTAATAGCTACTACTGTCAAACATGTAAGATCCTGATAAATATTCATGAGGCGTAGGGATCTGATAGATAGCGTCCCTAGGTGACGCCAGGGGAAGCGTGGGTGCTTGGGAATTTGCTGAGTTTATTCAGTCAGGCCCCAAATCTCAAACGGAGAGGACACCTTAGTCTGTGAAGTGTGGTGTTGGTGTTCTGATGGCACCAGAAATGCCACGGTTGCTAGAGCCCTTCCCTTCCCTTTTTTTATTTTCCCTTTTCCTTTACTTCATTTTTCCCCTTTACTTTTTTTCCCTTTACTTGTAACTTTGTGTTTACCTTTATGTTTTCCTTTTGCTTTATAGGCCAAATTAAAAGAAAGAAAATCTTCACTGGGCCTGACTCATTTGTCTTTTTTGGATGAACCTAGTCCAACTTTCTCCCGAACCCGATCTCCCCTTGGCGTTTTCTTTACAGTAGGAACAAGGGGAGGTTTACAGTATAATAACCATATACATTCAGTGTAACTTAGACAGACCCCTGTATGCCAACTTAAGCTTGCTGCACAGAGTGCAAGCGAGTAAAGTAGGAGTGAGGAAGGACCCCTCATTGTGGTAGTCCAATGAGAACTGAAACTCAGTCTATGGAAGTGACACGCCATTTCTTATCTATGTGTAAGTAAAAAGTTGATGTGTGAAAGTGCACTTAACTTGTGTCAGTTCCCTGTTGTTCAATCGAATGTTGAATGTTTGAACTTCTCTCTTCAATTCTGTATCTCGGAGCTATAAGTACTTTTAATTAAGAGTACAGGCCTAAGGAAAATTATCTCGGAGCCATTCCTCTGTATTTTATCAATACCCGGAACAAATGAATGATTCCAAGTCCTTCCCCTAGAGGACCCACCTACCACTCGTATCCATCTCGTCACAAGTACAGACAGTAGAAATAGTGTCATTTGTAGCAGTAGAATTTTTTTTCATTCTGTCTAAAAACTGAACCCTGGACACACTCACAAACTTGATACTTGCAGGTCTATTGTGCTATGCCATCACCAGTTTTCTGATTTGGAGTATGTGCTTTTGAGGCTGTGTATTTTTCATTCTTCTGATGGATATTACGTACTGTCTGGCCTTCATTTGGTGAGTGAAGTATTTTCCCTACCTTGTTCAGAGTTTGTTGGCATGCTTGCTTCTTTTTTATGTTGAGATGAATGATAACATTCAAAAATTTTATTTTGCATTTTTTTTTACTTCAAATTACTGAAAAATTTGAAATTGTTTGTGACTAACCATTACTTATATATCTTACTAATAACAAAATACAGTTTTCCCCCTCCACTTCCACTTAAAAAAAAAAAAATGAAAATTCATCAATTAGGTCCTGAGATATCTGCATTTCAAACATGCTGGTATGAAATTATTGTTTTCCTCAAAAACAAATTGCTGGTGATGTGATGTGGAGTATGTGGTTTTCAGGCTGTATTTTTCATTCTTCTGATGGATATTACATACTTTACGGCCTTCATTTGTTGAGTGGACTATTTTCCTTCCTTTTTCAGAGTTTGTTGGCATGCTTACTTCTTTATTTATGTTGAGATGAAAGATAACATTCAAACTTTTATTTTGCATTTTTTTACTTCAAATGTCAAACAAACAAAATGAAATTGTTTTTGACAAAACATTACTTATATATCTAGTTGCAAAGTGAAACGACTGCAGGCGGAAATCTAAACAAATCTTAAATAAATGTCAGCGAACCGCCCAGAGAAACGTGGACAAACGAGTCACAAGACAACACACAACGCGTTTCGACCTCATAGGTCTTCTTCAGGTGAAACAAAGACGAACAAAATAACGAAAAAGCACTTAGCTTTGATCGCTTCAGACTGCTTCTGAGTTCAGCGCAAGGAAGATGGCCTTCTTCCTTGCGCTGAACTCAGAAGCAGTCTGAAGCGATCAAAGCTAAGTGCTTTTTCGTTATTTTGTTCGTCTTTGTTTCACCTGAAGAAGACCTGTGAGGTCGAAACGCGTTGTGTGTTGTCTTGTGACTCGTTTGTCCACGTTTCTCTGGGCGGTTCGCTGACATTTATTTAAGATTACTTATATAATATTACAAAATACAGTTTTTCTCCTCCACTTAAAAAAAAAAACAGAATGTAAATCCATCAATTAGTTCCTGGATATTTGCATTTCAAACATGCTGGTATGAAATTATTGTTTTTCTAAAAAAAAAATTGCTGGTGATGTGATGTGGATTATGTGGTTTTGAGGCTGTATATTTCATTCTTTTGATGGATAATACACACCTTATGGCCTTCATTTGTTGAGTGGACTATTTTCCCTTCCTCTTTCAGATTTTGTTGGCATGCTTACTTCTTTTTTTATGTTGAGATGAAAGATAACGTTCAAAATTTTGTTTTGCATTTGTTTTACTTTAAAATACTAAAAAAAAATGAAATTGCTCTTGACAAATCATTACTTATAATATTACAAAAATACAGTGTTTCCTCTCCACTTAAAAAAAAAAAAAAAAAATGTAAATCCATCAATTAGTGCCTGAGATATCTGAGTTTCAAACATGTTGGTATGAAATTATACTTCTTCTCAAAAAATGGCTGGCGATGGGATTCATGCAAAAAAGAACATCTGGCGGTGAAAGGGTTAATACTGGCCACATAAAGAAATATGCCCTGTCCTGTTTATAATGGACACATACAGGAAGTAGGTCCTGTCCTATCTATATTGGCCACACAAAGAAGTCAGTATCAACCTATTTATACTGGCCACATAGGGAAATAGATCTTCTCCCATTAATATTGGCCACATACAGAAATAGGCCCTGTCCTATCTACATTGGCCACATAAAGAAATAGGCCCTATCCTATCTACACTGGCCACATAAAGAGATAGATCCTGTCCTATTTATATTGGCCACATAAAGAAATAGGTCCTGTACTATCTATATTGGCCACATAAAGAAGTAGGTCCTATCCTATCTATACTGGTCACATAAAGAAATAGGTCCTGTCCTATTTATGTTGGTCACATAAAGATATAGGTATTGTCTTATCTATGTTGGTCACATAACGAAATAATTAGTTTCCGGCTTATTTACACTGGCCACATAAGTAGGTACTATCCTATTTTTATTGGCCACACAAAGACATCAGTCCTGTCATGTTTATATCGGCCACATAGGGAAATATGTGTTTTCCTATTCATATTGGCCACATAAAAATGTAGGTCATGACCTATTTATATTGGTCACTCCTGATTTATATTGACTACATAAGTAGACACTATCCTATCTGTACTGGCCACACAAAGAACTAAGTCCTGTCTTCTTTACACTGGCCACACAGGGAAATAAGTCTTCTATCTATATTGGCCACATAAAGAAATAGGCCCTGTCCTATTTATAATGGACACATACAGGAAGTAGGTCTTGTCCTATATATATTGGCACAGAAAGGAAGTAGGTCCTATCCTATCTATACTGGCCACATAAAGAAATAGGCTCTGTCCTATTTATAATGGACACATACAGGAAGTAGTTCCTGTCCTATCTATATTGGCACACAAAGGAAGTAGGTCCTGTCCTATTCATGTTGGTCACATAAAAGAAATAGGTACTGTCTTATTCATTTTGGCCACATAAGAAGTTCCGGTCCCATCTACATTAGCCATACAAAGAAGTCAGTCTTGTCCTATTTACACTGCCCACATAGGGAAACAGGTCATCTCCCATTTATGACTTCTTTGACTTAGTCTTCTTCGCTCCTTGAGAAACATAGAGCCTCAACAGCAACCTTCTGCCTCCGTCTCCTTATTCTCCCATTTACATTGGCCACATACAGAAAAAGGCCCTGTCCTATCTACATTGGCCACGTAAAGAAATAGGTTCTGTCCTATCTATATTGGCCACACAAAGAAGCAAGCCCTGTCTTCTTTACATTGGCCACACACGGAAATAAGTCTTCTATCTATATTGGCCACATAAAGGAAGTAGGTCCTGTCCTATTTATAATGGTCACATAAAGAAGTAGGCCCTGCCCTACCTACTTTGGTCACATAAAGAAATAGGCCCTGCCCTATCTACATTGGTCACATAAAGAAATAGACCCTGTCCTATCTATATTGGCCACATAAAGAAATAGATCCTGTCCTATTTATATTGGCCACATAAAGAAATAGGCCCCCGTCCTATCTATATTGGCCACATACAGAAAGGTCCTGTCCTGTCTATATTGGCCACATAAAGAAATAGGTCCTGTCCTATCTATACAGCCACATAAAGAAATAGACCCTGTCTTATCTATATTGGCCACATACAGATATAGGTCCTGTACTATCTATATTGGCCACATAAACTAT
>JADBJO010007059.1:35379-37879 GCA_016801955.1 Conus betulinus
TGTGTTAAGCCTGACTAATAATACATCAACTTAGTGCACTTAACCAATACCATCACGATAACCCCCGTCTTGGGCAGATGAGATAGGAGAAGGGCAGAGCTGTAGCCCAGGATTCTATACCAAATGACCCATGGTCATTCCATTTGTGAAGAAAAGAAAACGAAACAGACAACCACCACATTCCAAACCATAGTATACTGATCTCTGTGTCCATCAGTGAAAGCCAGTTGACTGTACCACACGAAACACACATCCATTTGTATGAAGTCTAGACACCATTCGTATCCTCCGCGGATGCCTGCTACGGCATGGATTGGTTTTAAATGAATTGTCCGGACGTTCGGTGAGCGGGTAAGTAATTGATGACAGGGTAGGTTAGACTTAAAATGGATTCAAGACGGATACATCATTTTGTTCTTCAGGGGAGGTAAAAGGAATTGAGGGGGTTGTTGGGTGGGGGTGGGAATAGGGGATCCTTCGGCAGGGGAAAGGTGGAAAGGAGATGACTGACTTTTTGTTTTAAATAAGTGACGTTTAAAATGACTGTAGTCCTTCAGAATGATAATTATAGTGACATACATATAGGGAAACGACAACAACAGCAAACACAAAACAACAAAAATAAACAAACAAACAAAAGTACCAGTCACTGGTTAGTAATTATCCCTTTTTTTTATCAGCATGGGCATGAAACCATTTTACATTACATACGTAGTTGATGAACACGAATCACCGAGGTTAAGTCATGTGAACTGACATGACTGATCAAGTAAAGTGTATCCCTATAAATGATTACTATTCATACACTGACTGATAACTGTAACACAAGCGTATTTTGAAATGTGTGTTCTTCAACTCATCTTCCTTCTTCAGCTACCGTAACTCCCTGGGAATCCTATGGGCGACACATGGAACATTTCACCTGCTTTCTCCATGTCCTTCAATCATGGGGCCCAAGGCTTGTGTCGCTATAAACAGTTTCCCTGTCCATACTGCAAAATGTATCCATTCTTAGTTTGCTTTTCTTTCTCCTTCCTTCCCTCTTCCATCTCCATACTTCACCAGTTCCCTGGAAGATTGGTTCAGTGAGGCTTTGGTCGTGTAGTTCATGACAATATTACTGTTTTTGTTTGTTTGTTTTGTAATAAACTGAAATCAATGAATATTCAAATAGTGCACCATGCTCCTTTGCAGAATGCCTCGCTCCTGCAATGCAGACATGACTGGTGTATCTGATGTTAAGTATCACGCGGCGATTCGTCAGATCCATGGTTCGGATCCTTCTTTCCAGATCTCCTTAGAAAATCTAAGTATTACATGGGGGACAACAAATGTGTGTATGTGTGTGTGCATGCAAAAAACTGACATTTGAGAGAGAGAGAGAGAGAGAGAGAGAGAGAGAGAGAGAGAGAGAGAGAGAGAGAGAGAGAGAGAGAGAGAGAGAGACTGACAGACAGACAGAAACAAAGACAGACAAGAAGAAAACAATACAGAAGAAAAACAATCGCGTTTTTTTTTTATTTTTAGTTTTTATGCAAAGCCTGCACTTCCAATTCATCATGGCTAAATCCAATTGTGCATCTGGACTAGGTGCGTGCACATCCACAAAAATGAGAGAGAGAGAGAGAGAGAGAGAGAGAGAGAGAGAGAGAGAGAGAGAGAGAGAGAGAGAGAGTTCCTTCGCCCTCGCTCCTTCAAAACCATACCCCATCCTCTCTCTCTCTCTCTCTCTCTCTCTCTCTCTCTGGGGGTCACGTGGTTTAACACGAAGCGACAGAGCGCCATTTATTGCAGCTGTGGCAATTGTTTTCATTTTTTTCTTGGGGCAATGCCAGTTACTGGACTTCCAGCGACTGCGGAGACAGCCCCTAAACGCCCTGCTGACTGAAAACTCTGTGTCGAGTTGGAAAATTACGGGAGAAGGCAACAACACAGTGGTCGTTCCACGACTGAAGCCAGTCAGCCCAGTGTCAACAACAATGGCGGATCCTATCCTGAACCGGAGAACGTAAGTTCAGTATTATAGGAAGAAGCCACCCCAGCCAGGTGCGACGGGATTAAGAGAGAGCCAAGCAGCAGAACAGACGACCTGACCAGGTTGGTGCTGGTCTCGGTACCACTAGTGATGCCAATGAACTAGCCGAGCCTAACACTGAATTGGACGCGCACAGTACTCAGCACAGCGCAGAACACATCAAGCCGACTCGCGATGATGGTGACACGTCGCATACTCAGGATGTGCTTCTGTCTTTGCATTCCGATCTGACAGAGTGTAACATCAGCGATCCAGAAATCCACCCGTCAGACATCGACGTAAGTCCAGAACAAAGCGATCGACAAAATAGTCGCCGGTTTTGACATGGGTGTGGTAAAGAATTATGTCGCGACTCTGACAGACCGACAAGTGCAGAGACGATTGCGAGATTCCCATAGAAACACACGCATTTAGGACGGTCGTGTTGCCTCAAGCGGATGATGTGGGTGTGTGCTGCTACGTGAA
>JADBJO010007059.1:45379-50379 GCA_016801955.1 Conus betulinus
ACAGCAGAGCTGACCACTCAGACTGTTCCATATCTTTTGATCTCCCTTGCATCCTTAAATGGATCCTCAAGCATAGGCTCAAAGATGTCCCTTACATTTTATACTCTTTGCGTAATGTTTTTAGTTTTCAAAAACTTTTTTCCCTCTCCACACTTTCGTTTTGTTTAATCCTACTACCTTTCGCTGGCTGCTTTGGGGGTGCTGTTGGATTCTTTTTCGAACCCTTGGCGGTCGGAACACCACAGAATTATGGACTGTGTTGTGTCTCTATCATACGCCAAGAGCACAGACACAATTAACCGTGTTTGCTTGATGAGTCCGATCCAGCGGACGAAAGGCCTCGGAGTAGGTGATACATGAAGACTTCGGAGTAGGCAATACATATAGATCTGTCTTCGAGAGGGATTGCGATAGTTTTTCATGCAGCTCGTGAAGAGTTCTCATATTTATGATATACATTTTCCTATTTACTTCTTCTTCATTTTTTCTCTCTCAATTTAAATCTTTGCCAAGTCATTACTATAATGATGGAAGAATTGTTAACCTGCACTTGTATTCCTCCGCTACTTAATTGTTCAGCATTATATATATATATGTGTATACACACGTATTTATTTATTGTTTCATTGTGTATTTGTTTTCTTTGAGAGAGACAAACGCAGAGATAGTGGGTTGATTTCGTCAATCATTTTCGCCTGAACACGAACTCTCTCTCAATCGAATCGGTAATGTTTGATTAAAAGCAACTGCTCAACGAAAACAAAGTTATGATCTTGCTGCATATTTAAACGGAATCTGGTTTAGCCGTACAGGGAGGTAAATTTGGGATCCGGGGGTCAGGAATAATACAATCATTGATTCAGTAGTGACAGAATTTGCATGTGAGTGATTTGATTGGGGGCAAGCAGTTCTCTGCGGCATCGTTAAGGTGGTCGCCCTGCCGCTGAGCAGGCGAGAAATGAGTTCTCAAATGCTTACACTTTGAGTACACCATGCAAAGGTTTCTAAAGTTGTATTGCCGACATTTTGGGGGGGGGGGGGGGGGGGGGGGGGGGGGGGGGGGGGGGGGGGGGTTTAGCGTGGAGAGAGAGAGAGAGAGTAGTGTGCATATTGCTTACAAAACCGCGGTTTACAGAAGTAGACGTGACATATAATCCGTTAATCATTCTCACTAACGTCTTTCAGATGTTACGGGATATCCTTTTCCTTTGCGGCACGCGAGTGTTTCCTTCACATCCCTGGAATGTTCGTCTCAACGTTGTAAACTCGGACCTGATTCTTAAGAATTTCAGGTGGAAGAATGTAGAGCTTGAGAGGGTCTCCCTTCCTATTTGCGTGCCCATTAAACCAAGCTCAGCAAAAAATGGGGGGTGTGTCGTTTGCTGTAGTTGGGTGGTTCAGTGTACTGTAGGGATTGTCTTCAGCCACGATAGCCATTCGAAGTTAGCACAGATGTCCAGGTGGCTAGATCCTAAATTTCTGTGCCGTTTGTAACTCTTTCATCACCAGAATCTACAGTTGAGTCCACTGTTTGCTTGTCCGACATACAGAGTGACCCTTTGGTATAGAGAGAAGCATATGAAAGGAAATGAAAGCTTCATAGCAGAAGAGGGACTGAAGAGAGAATTGAAAGGAAGCCGATGAGAAATATAATAGATGGTACGCCGGGAATTGGTGATGTTCCTATAGGAAGAATGTCTATTGTTAGTCATTCTATAGTGCTTATTTTTTAAGCCAGTCTAAGAGAGAGAGAGAGAGAGAGAGAGAGAGAGAGAGAGAGAGAGAGAGAGAGAGAGAAGTGCTTCTCATTTTCTCATTCTTCAGCATTTCTGCAATGTCAAGACTCGTGGCATGGATGACCACACTCATCAGTTAGCAGAAGAGGACGCCATCATCATCGTCAGTTCCAGACCCCATACTGTTAGGACATCACTTTATGTGAAGATTTTCCGTCGTCTACATCTGTCTTCCGTCACTCTATGGGAATCATCAAAGCGGGCCTGTCCAGTTCTGGATGTTATATTTCCCACCCCTTTCTCTGTCTGCCTCTCCTTCTTTTCTTCCTGACTCAATGCAAAATAGAATAATCAACGCTTATGACCACACTATATCTATTTTCGTTTCCTTGACATATCCGCATGTTGTCCTCGATTCAAAGTTTTTTTTTTTTTTAAACCCATCTTCATTGGTTCCGTTTTTTTTCATTTAGGAGATGGATTGTGACGGACCATTTTTTTGTCCGGTCCCCAAACTCTGGGGATAGTTTTGAAAGGGCTCAAGTTTGCCTGTTCACCTGTTGATCTGTTTACCTGACAGGTACTCGCCCGCGTTTTGTTGTCACTCAGACGAGCAGGGATTTAGATTTTCCGGTCTGGAAACATCCCCACGGTGCCGAAGAAAGACTCGCAACTTCGTTTTGGTGGTAACCAGGTATGTTTGATTACTTGAATGGAAGTTAGGATCAGTACTAACGGGAGCTGTTTGCTACAGGTGGTTTCCAGTTCCCAGTGAAGGCCTATGATATTCAGTTCTTCCTTTGACTGATCTTATGATTGACAAGACTTTACGAGACATATTGTGACTGTAGAAAGTTGTAGTCAGTGAATGTGTGAGTCGAGAGGGGGATGAGAAGAATGGAGAGATGGATGGATGGAAGAAAGAATGTGTATATTCATATGCGATCAGGAGAAAGTGATCAGGTTGAATCAATGTTTTACTTGAAAAAAGCGTTGTTACACATTTCCCCTAAAATATTATAATGATGCGAGTGTTGGCGAGTTGTGGAAGTGAGGGATGACAACTATCGTGTATAAATCATTGGAAAAATACATTTTGATTCCTGTTGTGGATACGTCAAGTGATGATAATGTGGAGAAAAAAAAATCCTTGATAAATTGGGACAAATAGAAATCGTTCCTTTATCTGCAATAATGGTATTTTTTTGTACATTTAAAAGGGTTACGTGAGGTAATCTTTCTGCATTCTTCAATGTAAATCACTCACGGTGTTAGTCGATGATTTTTCTATTGTAATATCCCCATTGCATTTAGATTTAGCAGACTATATTTATGGGTACCCCCCCCCCCCCCCCCCCCCCCCCCCCCCCCCACCACCCTCCCCCCCCCCCACCACCCAAATTCTAATGAAATGTATTGTGTGAAGAGTGACTGCTAGCGACAAAAGAAGGACGATAACTATGTAGGCAGCAGACTAGGTAGGTAGCCAGTGTAGTTAAAACAGTTCCCAAGGTGTCGGTGAGGCCCCTGCGTCTGGCATGGAACTGATTACCACCGGTTTTTGGGGGTGCAGCCCTGCCGCAGCAGCCGCTGTCTCCATCACGACAGACGTAGAGAGGCTGACCGCCAGGTCAGTAGAAGACTCGTGTGGACTTGTGAAGTAAAGGGCCTCAGGATTCTCTGTCAAGACAACGTGGAGAGGCTGATCGCCAGGTCAGTAGAAGACTCGTGTGGACTAGTGAAGTAAAGGGCCTCAGGATTCTCTGTCAAGACAACGTGGAGAGGCTGACCGCCAGGTCAGTAGAAGACTCGTGTGGACTAGTGAAGTAAAGGGCCTCAGGATTCTCTGTCAAGACAACGTAGAGAGGCTGACCGCCAGGTCAGTAGAAGACTCGTGTGGACTAGTGAAGTAAAGGGCCTCAGGATTCTCTGTCAAGACAACGTGGAGAGGCTGACCTCCAGGTCGGTAGTCCGACGTGATCTTCTGCATGGGTGTGCCTTGCAGGACACCATTTATGACTGTGTCTTGGAGCGCTTCTGCTTGCCGCGTGAAGACTGTCACTCAGGCTCGTTGCAGCCAGCTGTGTGGACTTTGTCTGTTGGGACTCCACGGATGGTGCCAGTGAGAACTCTGCCAGACAAAAAAAAAAAAAAAAAAAAAAAGCGTCAGCTTTGAGAGCGACGTTTGAAGCTTGTTGGAGTGATTCTGTACCGAATTATATTAATATGTGTTTATGTTTTGATGGTGTCCAGGCAGCATATGAAAGAAAGAACTTTAACTCGTGTGCTGCCTGGCTGTCCATGTTTTGTGTGGTGATGGTGTGTGTAGGAAACAATCGTTACACACATCCAAACCTTTGAACGTGAGAGTCAGACAGTGATACACCCTGCACCACACCATCAGTAACATGGATATGCTTTAGCAATAAACCTCTATTCAAATGCCACGATTATAGTCTGTAGGGGGCAATGGGACAGACCACTACAACGATCAGCGTCACCATTGACACTGATAAGATAGGCTTCATTTCCTGATGGGTTGCCTGAATGGAACTTCGACCAGGTGAGGCCTGGAGTTCAACTTGATGGGATAAAAAAAAACCGATGACAATTAAGCAAATTCAATGTCGAAAAAAAAAGTTCATAGTCAGTGTATTGGAAATAAGTGCCAAGGTAGACATGCATAATAGTTAGTGGTTCAAGACTTAGACACCATTATACACCTTAAAGACCTGTGTTGTTGTCAACCGTTAAGATGGAACGAGACTGACAAACCAGGAGCTAACACACGAACGGATCGGAACTGTCAGATTCAAAGTTTGTTTGGAGTAATGAAAACATCAGACGCAAGCTAAAACGTCGGCACAGAGTTCATCATCGTACGTTATGTGAAGGGTTCTGAGAAGTCAATCAGAGAGCGAGAAAGCGAGAGAGAGAGAGAGAGAGAGGAGAGAGAGAGAGAGAGAAAGAGAGAGAGAAATTCTCTCTCTCTCTCTCTCTCTCTCTCTGTTCCCATGTGCCTCAATCGAATTGCTAATGTCATATTAAGCACCCCATCTGCTGACTGAAAAAAAAAAAAAAGATGACTCACTGCATATTCAAATGGAATCTGATTTGCCCGTTTGGGGGAAAGAAATCCGGAACCGGGGATGACAAAATAATACAATCATTGATTCGGTAGTAACATGATTTGCACATGGCCGATTTGATTGAGGTCAGACAGTTCTTCGTGGCATGGTTTAAAATGGTCTCCCTGCCGCTGAC
>JADBJO010007059.1:55379-57879 GCA_016801955.1 Conus betulinus
AGTGGAGTAGTGAGTGTGGTTGGTGGTTTATATGACAACAATCGAGGCTAGGCCCAAATACTCATGACATGTTGATCCATTCATTATTCCACACACAGCACCTTTCAGGTGGCTTGGGATAGATATCCTTTTGCCTTCGCTGCACGTGAAGATTCACTTAACACCCTCAGTAGCTGCTACACTCGGGGTGTTCGTTTCAAACGTCCTCAGCTCTGATTCTTTGGGATTGTCTGTGGAGAGGGGTAGAAATGATGACGGCCTTTTTGTCCCAGTTGCGTGCTTCCTAAACCCAACTCAGCCAAGGCCTGGCATTGTCATTAGTGCGTACAATCTGGACCCTGAATTCTTTACCAAGCAGTATTTGGGCATCTCTGTATTGCAGGAATTCCTTCAAAAAAGATAACCATCTGAGGGTGGAGTGTAAATGTTCAAGGTCATCAATTTATGTACCGTCTGAAACCATTTAATCACTTAAAATCCGCAAAAGATATGAATGTTTGCTTGCCAGGGATATAGGGCGATCCTGTGGTGTAAGCAGAGAAGTAAACGAAAAGGAAGGAAGTATTCATGGCAGAAGAGGAAAGAAAGTAAACAGATGAATGAGACAAGAGACAGAACAGGTGTGGTATATACGGAAATTGGTGGTGCTTCTACGGGAGCAATACCCGTTGCTCCGTTGATAGGCGTTCTATTGCATTTTTTTTTTTTTTATTATTATTCTTTCTCTTCTTCAGTTGGGCTAACAAAATGCCTCTCAGCAGAGAGAGAGAGGGAGAGCGAGGAGAGGAGGAGGAGATAAGAGTAACAGAGAGAGAGAGAGAGAGAGAGAGAGAGAGATAGAGCGAGGAGGAGAGGAGAGAGTCTCCGAGAAGACAGGGAGAGAGAGCTCTAGAGAGCGGGAGAGAGAGACGAGCGCTTCTAGAGACTCTTCTCGAGAGCTAGAAGAGAGTAGAGTGGATGGCCTCTCTGAAAGAGAGAGCAGAGGGTGAGGATAGAAGCGTAGATGGTGATTTGCAATTCTCTCTCTCTCTCTCTCTCTTCTCTCCTCTCTCTCTCTCCTCTCTCTGACTTACCCGTTTAGGCAAAGATATTGGGAACCCGGGGATCACAAATAATACAATCATTGATTCGGTGGTAACAGGGTTTGCGTATGAGCGTTTCGATTGGGAGTAAGCAGTTCTTTTGTGACATAGTTAAAATGGTCTCCCTGCCACTGACCGAACAAGAAAGGAACCCAGTAACTGAATGAAGTATTTAGTACATTGAAAAAGTCTTTTTTTTTCTTTTTGTGTTTTGTTTTGTTTGTTTCCGGTTTCATTATGCTCTCTCTCTCTCTCTCTCTCTCTCTCTCTCTCTCTCTCTCTCTCTCTCTCTATATATATATTATATATATGCGTGTGTATGTGTGTGTGTGTGTTGTGTGTGTGTGTGTGTGTGTGTGTGTGTGTGTGTGTAAGTGTGTTGTGTGTGTGTGTGTGTGTGTTGTGTGTGTGTGTGTGTGTGTGTGTTGTGTGTGTGCTCCCACAAGCTTAAAGTCTTTGAGTGCACGATTCAAAACTATTGCATGTTTTTTGTCAGTGCGACTTTGGTGATACTTATATGGGAAATTGGTGGAAGTTGGTGATACTTGTATGGGAGCAATGTCCCATTGGTAGCTGTTCTATTATATATTATATATATATATATATATATATATATATATATATATAGTTATATATTTATATATATTTTTTTTTCATTTTTTTTTTTCATCCAGGCTAAGATTGGAGAGGAAGAGAGAGAGAGAGAGAGAGAAGAGAGAGGGAGAGGGGGGGAGGGGTGAGGGGGAGATAATGCTGCTTATAGCCCAGCAGACCGCAAGGGCAAATCATGGCTGTATACAAGAGAGGCCACAGGAGATGAGAGCCAGACAGAGAGAGAGAGATGAGAGAGAGAGAGACGAAAGAGAGAGAGAGAGAGAGAGAGAGAGAGAGAGAGAGATGCGGCCAAAAAAAAAATGAAATGGAGGCGAAGAATTGGTTGCGTGATAAAGAAGAAACTGCACAGGAGTGTGATAAGGGAAAGAAAGGACACCGGAATGAACTGGAGAGTATGCTGCACATATCTAACAATCTCGAGGTTAGACTAAAGAGGACCTGACATGTCATCCGTTCATTGTTCACACACAACGCCTTTCAAGTGGCGTGGGGGGTATCCTTTGCCATGGCTGCACGCGAAGATTCTTTTAACATCCTCTGTAAATGCTACACCTTTCTGTCCCCAGTTGCGTGCTTCTTAAAAACCCAGCTCAGCAAAGGACTGGCATTGTCAGTACTTCATATATTCTGGACCCTGGATTCTTCACCAAGCAGCATTTTTGCAGACTCTGTAATGTAGGGATAGCCTTCAGCCATGGTAACCATCCAAAGTTAGAGCGTAGCTGTCCGTGGAACTAGATCATCGACGCCTGTATCATCTGTAGCTCTTTATTCACATACAATCCAACAAAAAAAAGAGTCCA
>JADBJO010007059.1:70379-72879 GCA_016801955.1 Conus betulinus
ACACACACGAAGTCCAACGGAATTGCCATGATGAATATGGTGATTGTCTGGTAGAAGCCGATAAGTGCACGAAAGGAAGGTCAGACTTCAAAGCCGAAGAGGGAAAGAAGAGATTGGAAAGGAACAAATAGGAGACACAGGAGACAGATTAGGAACAGCATGCCAGGAACCGAGGGTGTTTTATTAGACAGTAGCGTCCAGTGATTTCTGTTCTGTGGCTTTTTTTTTTTTCATATAGTTGGCTGAAAAGTTTGGCTGTTGTACAGAGACAGACAGACACAGAGAGACAGAGAGACACAGAGAGAGAGAGAGAGAGAGAGAGAGTTTTTTTTATTATTATTTTATTTTTCAATAGTCTGAAGTGTAAAGACACGTGCTATGGGAAACCACACTAATTCATTCACGCAAGAGGACGCCATCATCCTCCTCATCCAGTCTCATTACTCCAAGGTCGGGCATCTCTTTATACGGCAGTGCTCCTTCGACTGCCTCAGTCCTCTGCCGATCTTTGGAACTCGCTAAACGTCAGGCCTGTGCAATTCTGCATGGTGCCCCCCCCCCCCCCCCCCCCCCCCCCCCCTCAACACTTTCTGTGTCTGGCCCTTGTTTTTTGTTCCTGGTGTAGTGCCGTACAAGAATGAGTTCGCAAGGCAGAATGACTGACAGGCGTGACCATTCCATTGCAACTTAAATTCTGTGTCACCTCCCCACTGGTGGCATGGTCTTTGTATGAGTTGCATATGGTTTTTCTTTAGAATAGAATTTGAAATACCTGGACTAAAATTATGTAGATATGACGTCAGGATTTAGAGGAAAGATCTCTGAAAACTTCAGTGTCACTGACGACATCAACATGGGGTGGGCATAAATGGACCTTTGATAAGATGAGACATGAAAGCCAGCCTAAACAAAAGTTTGATTAACGTTCATATTCAGTTGATAAATGCGTAAATATACACGCACACACAGAAGAAATAGAGAAATAGATTATTTTTTTAAAAGGCTAGTGACGAAAACAAATAAATTGATAATCCAACCTTGACAAAACACAAGGGAATATGACAGGAGACAGAGTGGGGGAAAAAGAGAGAGATGAGTGCAGTGGAGTGTAGAGTTTGACGAAGAGAAGGAAGAAGAGAAGTCTCAAGAGGAAGGTAGAGGAATCAGAAATGAACAAGAGGGCTCGTGGTTTACATTCGTCAGAATTTGAGTTTGGAACGAAATGGACAGGAAAATCATTTATTCATTCATCACGAACGGCGCCTTTCAAATGGGCTAAAACATCCTTTGCCTTGTCTGCACGCGAAATTTCAACCCCCCCCCCACCCCCCCCCCCTTTCCATGCCCTCAACTTCCTTCTCCCAACCCCGAACCAATGCTACACTGGAGGTGTTTGTTTCCCTGTCCACAGCTCTGGTCTGATTACTTTGCAATGTGAACGGGTGCAAGCGACCTTCATGTTGACTTGCATGCATCTTAAACCCAGCTCAGCAAAGAATTAGATGCTGGTAGTTGATCCAAACTGGCCATGGATCTTACATCAAGCTGAATGTCGGCGATTCGCTATGATGCACAGATTGCCTTCAGACACGATACCATTGGGAACTGGAGAGCAGCAGAGGCCCGTTGGGCTAGGTCATAAATTCTGTATGCAGTGGTAGCTCTGTAATTATACGCAATCCACAAACAGGTGTCCAACATTTGATGGCAAGGTATTATCATATAGCCGGTGATCGTCTTGTGTAAGGAGATAAGTGAAACCGAATGGAAAGGGAGACTTCAAAGTAGAGGAGGGACAGAGGAGACGAAGGAACCAGACGCATGAGATGAGAGACAGATCAGGAACGGAATGCTGGGAATCGATGGTGTCCGATGGACAGCGGTATCCACTGACATCCGTTCTGTGCCATGGTTTCATACGGTAGAGGTAAAAGTTTGGCTTTTAAGAGAGAGAGAGAGAGAGAGAGAGAGAGAGAGAGAGAGAGAGAGAGAGAGCGGTGTTCTTTTACCTTACTTTTCAACACTTTTAAACGTGGATACACGTGCTATGGGAGACTGCAGGTGGAGAGTTTACTCCAGAGGTCGTCATCATCATTACCATCAGCGGAACCAGGCTCAGTTACAAAAAAAACAAACAAACAAACAAACAAACAAACCATTTTCAAATTAAGCTGAAGCCATTGCATGCATTATAAAGCTGTAAATATGTAGCTTCTTGGAATACTAGTTGTTTGGAATGTGCATCTGTTTAAGCTCTGCACCCGCACCACCACCACCACCACCACCACAACCACCACCACCTAAAACCAACAGCAACAACAACAACGACGACGAAAGCAACAACAACGGGAATGGGGGAAAAAGGAGAAAGAGAAACTGAGATGGGGGGTAGACCGAAAGTAAACGTGTAAGAATGGACTAGTCGAGGAGGTGGAACAAATGGAGAAGGTGGTGAAAAAGAGGGGAGGGCGAGTAAAACAAAAAAAAAAAAAAGAGAATA